>JACVVK020000202.1:12500-150000 GCA_018292915.2 Batillaria attramentaria
CCACATGTGGTGAATTATGGATTTTATACCATGACTTGTAATAGTGGTAGAGTGGTATAAATATATATAATTCCTACCAAGTATGTTTAGGATTATGCACCAGTGGCTTCAATAAAACATTCATGGTTAATTTATGTGTGCGTTGATTTAGATTTGGCTCAGTGGGAGTGTTACACTTTGATTAAATTCGTCTGTGCTGCAGTGAGAGCCATCAAGGAACCATTAATCTTGCCTGATTTTCGCCTACAGCGCCAAAACCGAAAAAGAGTCAAACGCGTCGGATGCTTATGCGGAAATTTGCGATGGGTTTTAACGTCCTTTTCCACCACGTAAGGGTGATATATCAAAGGCGTGGCTACTGACGAGGAAACCAAGGCCAGCACAGTTTTTGGGGTCACAGTCGGGACTCGAACTCACGACCCGAGCATTGACAGTGACTTTGCGGCTTCATAATAGTGGAGACAATTAATATGACTTTCTTTGGCCTGACGTTTCCATACCTGTACTACACGTCGATCGACCAAGTTGCTAAAAATAACCACCAGTCAGAACTTAGCTTGTCTTCAGTCCGCAACCAAACTAGACGGCGCTGACTACAAAAATATCTGTTCTGGCATTTCGTCACTTTGATGGCACTCTCCCACCTTACCTTTCAGCTTCACTTGTCACCTATATACCGTCGCGAACCCTCCGGTCGTCGTCCGAGAGGCTTCTCAAAATCCCCAAGCGCAACCTGAAATCTTTCGGTGAGCGCTCTTTCAGTTTTGCCGCTCCAGCCGTTTGGAACTCTCTGCCTTCAGATCTGAGAAATGCGCCCACGCTGTCTGTTTTCAAGAGCAGTCTGAAAACGTTCCTCTTCCGCAAAGCCTATCAGTAATTTCCTCAGCCGCATGCTGGTCCTTGTTGCTTGAGCGGTATTATCAGTGAGGCCACAAACTACTAACACCAGTTATTTTAACTAGTCAGTTTCACCAGTGTATGTCTGTTCATCGTTGTATGATGTGCGTGAGTGTGAGTGAGTGATAGGCGCATTGAGTTTTATTTAAAGAAATGCGCCCTAGAAATACCATTTATTATTATTATTATTATTATTATTGGTGGCTGTTTTTAGAAGCTTTGCACAGACCCAGTCGGTTCAGGAACGGACCGCTGACTCAAAGAAAATCTGTATTTCTCTAATATTAGAAGCCACAAAGTCACGAAAATGGTCGCAATGACCAAATGAAGCATCCTTCTAGCTGGCATTATAGCGACAGTTTTCATATCAGCGGCGTTGCGAACATAGAGACTTTAACCTAAATCTGTACACAGAATAGGAAGGCCGACCCTGAATGTCAGTTTCAGTATAATCCACCCGTGACCGTTGAAAGTTCTGCTCCGGTGGTTATCTGTATACTGCCTCTGCACAGATTCTCCGTTTTTCTAAGCCGCCCACTACCGTTTGAGTTTGACTGCTCCCTTGTAAAGGCGCAGCAGAGTGTATCGGGTCGTATGAATTATTGACGACGTTTTGTTTCTGATTCCCAGGGTAGACGCCATGTAGACAAGTTTGATTGACTGGTCGTGGGGGTTTGGCGAGAGAGAGAGAGAGAGAGACAGAGAGGTTAACAAGTCTTGTGTCTTGTGCTTTGTCTGTATCAGGCCCGGGAGTAGTGTAAGAGTGGCAGCATTTCAAAAACAAACAGTTTTCCTCGCTGCTTTAGTCTAGGTTGTCAGAGCGACTTTTGACACATGGAAAAGTCCGTGTGTGTGTGTGTGTGTGTGTGTGTGTGTGCGTGCGTGCATGGGGGGGGGTGGGGGTGGGGGTGTGTTAACGTCCTGTTTCCACCACGTAAGGTTGATAGCAAAGATTGGGCAACGAGAAAAAAGACCAGCACAAATATTTGGCCCCAGCCGGGATTCGAACTCACGGCCCCAGCCGGGATTCGAACTCACGACCCGAGTATTAAAAGTCCAGCGCTCTACCCTTCGGCCACCCCAGCTCCCCGTTAAGGACTTTGTGATGAAACCAGACATCATAATTATTTCAAGCAGCCTCGGATACTCTGTTTTTTCTCGGGTTTGTTTGTTTGTTTGTTTGGGTTTGTTTGTTTGTTTGTTGTTGTTGTTTGCTTTACGCGGAAGGCATCGGAATACAACATACTAACAGCTAATACACCTATACAGAAACACACAGTAGGAACATGTTATGGGGAATTTCAGTCTCCGCCATTGTTACACTGAGAATATCTCAGGTACTTTCACTGCCTTGTATTATACATGTATGTCTGACACAAAATTTGTTTTCTGTGTAGTATTGTTGTTGCTGTTGTTTTTGTTTTGAGCTTAGGCAGCATATACGTACTCATTGCTGATATTAATCGTTGTATTCTAGCTCATAAAGTATTTTCAATTCAATTTTCAATCCTCTCTTATTGTATTTTTGTGAAAACAATATGCTGTATTTCTATTATTCCGACCTCTCTTATTGTATTTTTGTGAAAACAATATGCTGTATTTTTTCTTATTCCGACCTCTCTTATTGTATTTTTGTGAAAATATGCTGTATTTCTGTTATCCCGAGGTAGAATATATTCTACATACATATGGATGATATCAAAGACTGGGCAACGAGACGAAGGTCAGCACAAATATTTGGCCTCGTGCAGCCGGAATTTGAACTTACGACCCGAGCATTGAAAGTTCAGCGCTCTAACATTCGGCTATCCTGGCTCCCTTTGTAGTAGTAGTAGTTTTTGACATATTTGCAGTTCTGGTCTTTGTTGCTTGAGTGGTGTGAGGCCACGAATTACTAACATCAGTAATTTTTTGTTTAACTAGTTTCACCAGTGTATGTCCGTTCTTCACCAGTGTATGTCCGTTCATCGTTGTATAATGTGCGTGAGTGTGAGTGAGTGATAGGCGCACTGAGTTTTATTGAAGGACTGAAATGCGCCCTACAAATACCATTTATTATTATTAATTATTATTCGTCCATAATAATGAGAGGTTCTGACTGTCGGAAAAGAAAATTGTCTGTAAGAAGTGGCGGTGACTGAAACACGCTGTAACAACGGCGCTGGCTGAAATTCCCCGTAACAGGTTTCTACGGCGTGTACTGTGTAGATGGACCGTGTTACAGAGAGAAATGGCTGATACCACCAGGCTACTGATCAGAACCGTTTGACTGTTGACCATCCCCTTGGGTCGACTCGATCAGCTCACTTCGTCACGTGGACTGGGGGCTAGTTGACATGTTTGGTTAGCGTTTGGGGAAAGGCGATTACGAAACTGGCACCGGCCGTCCGCTGACTCAGTTATGTAGAAGCCAGAGCTGGTGAGGAGGAGGTGGAGGGGGTGGGGGTTGGGGGGGGGGTGGTGGTGGTGGTGGTAGCTTTCTCTATGTGAGCTTTACCCTGCCATGGAGGCTTCCTTTCGTTGTCTATAATTCTGGCACTGTCAGGATTCCACAATCAATAGTTTGAAATCGAGGCTGGGAAGGTGTGAGACAGGGTGGATGAGGTGTCATTGCGGCGCGGGTTGGGGGAGGAGAGGGGACGAGGGGACGGGGTGTGTGTCTCAGTCAGTGGTAAAAGATTGTACACTGAAGTATCGTGGGCTCAGACATTCAATCCATGTTGGTGTCAACTTTTGTACAGGCGCAGTGTTAGTGTACCTGTTACGTGTCTTGACATCGACCTGCGTTGTGCGAAGGACTTTCACCCTCGAAGAACTCCTGAACGTTATTCAGATGGAACATTTGAAATATCTCCGTTTGTATTGCATTAAAACCTAGCCCTCTACCTCCCATAACACACACACACACACACACACACACACACACACACACACACACACACACACACACACACACACCCCTCCGTCCTACCCTGTATTTGCATAACCCTAGACAAAACGTTTCTTCAGCAGTAGACCAAGTATACTAGATTCTATACGCCTTTCATTTCATGTCCAGCAATATCACAGTGAGCAAGACAGCTTTTTCAAACAGCAAAGTTGCTATTTCCTGTACTCTTTTCCTCCCCCAGCCACTGGGCAGACGGGAATCGAAACTGTTATTTTAGCCACTATCATAGCCAAAAGACGACCATCGATTTTTTTCCCCGTGTTTGGGCGCTCTGTCAATGTGAGGGCGGGATTACTTGCCAGTCTGAAAACCCGCATTGGTTAGAACCCTATTACTAGCATTAGTGACATAATGCCGCCTTCTTTCAAAACTGAAATTGCACGGAGCGAGCGCGACCTGTATCGCAGAAACAGTATCCTGCTAGGCTAAGGCAGGTACTTGCTTCAGCGGCTTGTACTAAGAGAATGGGCATGTGACCTTTGCAACCACACACCAGCAGCCGTCCTTTGGATCTTCCTCGCGCTTTCAGTAAAAGGGTGGGTGGGGTGGGTCTTTGGGGATTTAACGTCCTTTTCCACCATATACGGGTGATCTCAAAGACGGGGCAACGATGAAAAAGCCAGCACAAATAATTTTTTTGGCCCGAGCCGGGATACGAACTCACAACCCGAGCAATAGAAGTCCGGCCAACGCTCTACCATTCGGCAACCCCAGCTCCCCGCGCGCGCTGTTAAACTGAAATGGTGACTGTCGGACAGTTTTGGCGATTTGGCGATTATGATATCGTAAGCAAATCCATTTTCGCTGTATATTGACGCACTTTAGATCTTACTCGCGCTTAAAATGTTCACCGTGGGACAGTTTTGGCGATATGGCAGTTACGCTATCATAATCAAATCCTGGTAAACAGACACTTACCAAAGCATTTGTAGAGATAGACAATGGGCACGTGACCTTTGCAACGCTACAACAACGCTCTTAAGATCTTCCCTGCGCTTAAAATTTAATGGTTAATGGCGGTCGGATAGTTTAAGTGAAATGGCGATTATGATATCCGTTAAGCAAAGCCTGGTGGACAGCCACTTGCCCAAGCATTTGTAGCATGTCATGGCGACAGAGAATGGCCACGTGACCTTTGCAGTGATATAACTACGCCCTTTAGATCTTCCTCAGGCAGAAATGGTCACTGTCGGACAGTTTTGGCGATATGGAAAGTGCGATATCATAATCAAATCCTGGTAAACAGACACTTACCCAAGCATTTCAGTGTAGCGACAGAGAATGGGCACGTGACCTTTGCAGTCAGTGATATAACTACGCCCTTTAGATCTTCCTCAGGCAGGAATGGTCACTGTCGGACAGTTTTGGTGACTCAGTGATGGCAGTTGCGATATCATAACCAAATCCTGGTAAACACTTACCCAAGCATTTGTAGTGATAGAGTATGAGCACGTGACCTTTGCAACGCTACACCTACGCCCTTTAGATCTTCCCCGCGCTTAAAATTTAATGGTTACTGTCGGATAGCATTAGCGAAATGGCGAAAATGATATCGTCAGCAAAGCCTGGTGGACAGCCACTTGCATGCCCAAGCATTTGTAGCGACAGAGAATGGGCACGTGACCTTTGCAGCGATATAACTACGCCCTTTGGATCTTCCTCATGCTGAAATGGTCACCGTCGGACAGTTCCATGATTGTGTCGCCAGTACTGACTTCGCGTACCGTGTCGGTTTAAACATTCTTTTTTAGTCATTGAAGGATCACCGTCAAACAGTAAATAACATTGTAAGAGAGCACAACAAGTAAAAACTTGTGTACGTGCTCATCTGAACCAGTTTACATACAAGCATGACGGAGAAATAGGCGTGAAAAAATGGATTGAAATGTACAGACCTAAGAACAAAAAGGGGTGAATGGGTGGGTGTTTTGGGGGTTTAACGTCCTTTTCCACCACATACGGGTGATATCAAACACGGAGCAACGCTGAGAAAGCCAGCACCAATATTTGGCCCAAGCCGTGATACGAACTCACCATCCGAGCATTAGAAGTCCAACGCTCTATCATTCGGCCACACCTGCTCCCCAGGAACAAAAAGGGAGCAGGAAGAAGAAAAGGAGAAGAGAACATATCAAACTTTACTCTAGTAAACATGCAGTAGGGATGGCACCATGTCGCCAAAAGAGTTCCCGAAGCAGCTACTGCAAAAGTGGCGATGTTCAGTACTGTATCGTCTCGGGTCGGGCAGACGGTCGTATCGCACACCAGTTTTGGTCACATGGTATGCGTTGTACCACAGCGGCCATACGATATCTAACTTCGTGAAAGTCAAACGTCCTTGTAGCCCATTCTGAGGTATTGAAGAAATACAGAAAATCAGTGCGAAAACGAATGCGGCTCTGAATAAAGGAAACCACAACTGTGCAAACGGCAGATGAAAACTGAACACATCGGACTTCACACAGTACAACAAAACTGAACAAAATTGTGCACAAATTCAACCGCTAATCAATGCTGTCATATGACACTGTATGGCGCAATATACAAGTGTTATACCACATTACCGTTTAGGACAAACTTATCTAGGTTTAGCATTGCTTTCTTTGACATTTCCATGGACATGAGTCAACAGAATTTAAACTGAAGCTGACACTGGTCTTCGGTATCTGCGCGTGAGAGGGCAACTACATAGTGCCGGTACGACAGTGACCATTTCAGCCCTGTACCCGCCCGATTCGGTAATCTGCCACTCGGTGCTAGCAGCCCGACAGCACAGCTCTTGAAAACGTGCCATCCGCTAATGGACAGTTTGTTGTGCTAAGATAAGCCCACTGCATCGATTATCTCACACATAGGCCAATGCCAGACTGGACACAGCCAGCGCTGGCCTGGAGGTGTACCGTCCACTCACCGGACCGGGTTAGGTGGGTCGTTTAGTTCCAGTCTGGTGCCCACAACGAGTCAGTCACGCTCGGGTGAGCAAAGTTACGAGTACAACGTCAGTTCCGTTTACATAGTGCCAGACTTGACTGGAATGACTTTGTTAGTTCTTGGGGGGCTGACTTTTCGCAGTTTCCGCACCTGCCTTGCCTTAATCACCTGTCACTTTTACACTGTGTTGCACGTTTGAGAAACTCGTGGTTCCTGAACCGGCCACGCACATGCGCCCACAGTGTGCGGTATGAAAATAATATGGAGTGTACTCTTTTATTCTCAGCTGACAAACAGAGATTGTTACGTGTTCCACACTCCCGCACGCTAAATTATTACGTTGTTTGTGAGCAGCAGTGTCTTTTCATTTTTTTTTTAAAGTTTAATGGTCTTTTCCAGTGAAGGCTGATATCAAACGCGGTTGGTGCAACGAGGACTTGAAAAATCCTGCACAAATTAATTTTTAGGCTGTCAGTGGAGATTGAAACTCACGATGTGAGCATGGAAAGTGTAACGCTTTGCCTCTTCGGCTGTCCCAGTGTAACAATTAGACCGATTTACTTCCCGGCTCGTTTGACTCCGGGCGCTTCTAGCCTCAAGCTACACTGACCCACGGCACTTCCAGCCTCAAGCTACACTGACCCACGGCACTTCCAGCCTCAAGCTACACCGACCCACGGCACTTCCAGCCTCAAGCTGTTTAGACCTGCGGCACTTCCCGCCTCAAGCTACACTGACCCACGGCACTTCCAGCCTCAAGCTGTTTAGACCTGCGGCACTTCCCGCCTCAAGCTGCATTGACCCGGGGCACTTCCAGCCTCAAGCTGTTTAGACCCGGGGTACTTCCCGCCTCAAGCTGCATTGACCCAGGGCACTTCCAGCCTCAAGCTGTTTAGACCCGGGGTACTTCCCGCCTCAAGCTGCATTGACCCGGGGCACTTCTAGCCTCAAGCTGCTTATAGACCCGCGGCACTTCCAGCCTCAAGCTGCATTGACCCGGTGCACTTCCAGTCGCAAGCTGCATTGACCTGGGGAACTTCTAGCCTCAAGCTACATTGATCCGGGGAACTTCTACCCTCAAGCTACATCGATCCGGGGAACGTCTAGCCTCAAGCTACATTGACCCGGGGCACTTCACGCTGGGGAGTACATCCCGCTTGTTACACTGGCTCTCCGGTGGTAGCATAAAATTAATGCGTCTGCACGTTGCATAGGAACATGTGTTCAAATCCCGGCTTGAGCCAGAAAATAATTGCACTGTTTTCTCCCTCGTTGCCCCGTCTTTGATATCACCCTTATAATAATAATAATAATAATAATAATGAGTATTTGTATAGGCGCTTTACCCAATTTCATGAATCGGCTCAAAGCGCCGCGAACTGAACCCAACACGCACGCTCACGTGAATCACATGCATTCTCTCACACACTGAACATAAACACATTACAATCACGTGGTGCGAAGGGTCAGCTCAGCTATTTAAATTTTGGAATTTAGAATTGCATTTATGTTTCAAATTTATCGTGGTGCCCCCCCCCCCCCCCCCCCCAAAAAAAAGGGACCTAAAAGGCCTGCAGTCTCAACAAAAAAAGCCAAGGGTAGCCTGATTTCACAGCTCAGTTTGTGTTTTGACATTGACCGAGAAAGATTGCAATGGCTAGTCTTCTCGTGCAGCACACAACATCCGCTAGACGCAGTAGCGTCTGGTTTTATAAGGCCGGGTCTCCGAAGCGCTGAAAACTCTGCAACTGACACGGTGACAGAGTTGCCTCCAATATGCACAGTCGCAGAAATCGCAGCTTTACAAAACACAATGTTTGCGGCCTTTTGTTGACATTGCAAACCTTTAAACCTGCAAAACATCCACCCAGCTGGTCACACACCAGTGCTGAACCCAGTAGAATGGAGAGAGAATTGTACTCTGGTGCGAATGCCAAAGCTGAGGGATCTTGCCCAACCCTGACCGAGCGCGGCCAAGCTGTGCGTTCGGTTTGTCATATTGCCACCCGAGTCAGTCGCCACACCAGTGTTGTTTCGGCTCTTCGGAAAACTTGGTCAATGTTTGCGGTTCTCATGCACACAGCTTGGGCAGGGGTGCGGAAGGCCTTGAAGTAGTAATAAGTTTGTACACAGCTTGCACGGAGTGGGGGACTGTGTTTTGGCTTGAAGGTTTAGCACTTGGGTCAGTTTGTGTACAGCTACTCTCTCAGGTGAACACTGCTTATTGTTCGATACGGTAACAGTAACGAGGTCAGTTCATTGACGCCCAGCTCATGGGATTGAGTTTTCTTCCGTTGAAAGTGGATTTTTTTTTTACCGTTCTAACAAATTCTAATTGTATGAATTGATTATTAAATTTCTACAAGGACGAATTGATTATTGAAGATCTACCGCAACGAATTGATTACTCAAATTCCGCTAAATCGAATCGATGAATAACGTTCTGATAACACGAATTAATTGGTAGAGTGCTACTTAAACAAACTAATACAGTTCTAATATCACGGATTAATTCTTAATGTACACTTAAACGAATTTTTTAAGTACTACTAAAACGAATTAATGACCAAGTACTACTAAAACGAATTAAGTACTACTAAAATGAAATAATTACCAAGTACTACTAAAACGAATTAAGTAGTACTAAAACGAATTAAGTACTACTAAAATGAAATAATTACCAAGTAGTACTAAAACGAATTAAGTACTACTAAAATGAAATAATTACCAAGTAGTACTAAAACGAATTAAGTACTACTAAAATGAAATAATTACCAAGTACTACTAAAACGAATTAATTATTAAAGCTCTACTAAAACTAACTAAATCATGACTAAAGTTCTAACAAAACAGGCGTATTAATGAAGTTTTACTAGAAGGGACTAATTACTAAAGTGGCACTACAACGAATTAGGCAATAAAGCCCTTCCTAAGGTAATTACTGGACTCAGTCACGAGTCAGTGTTAAGCTGTTTTGCACCGTCTGTGACTGACATTCTTTTCTCTTTTGTCCGCAGCGTGACGGGGCCTGAGGAGTAGACACCATCCCAGATCCGGTTATCCAGGAGACAGCTTCCGCCGTGACGTGGACATCACAAGGCTGACTGGCCGGCTGGGGTCTTCCCCTCCATCTGCCTCAGACCTAACTCACGCCCCCCGCGCGCTCCCGCATTGTGGTTGTTATGTTCGCGGATTTCCTGGGCCAGCAAACAATATTCATATTATAACACCCGTCGACAGGATGTATTCTTCATTTCCGACCACAGCGGGCGCCCCACTGGGACGAGCCGCTTCGTGATGAAATCTCTCTACCTGTGACACCGGGAAGCCGAAGATTGTTAAATTGTGCGTCAGTTCGCGTGAGGCTACCAGGTGGATATGGATACGTGACGCGTGCGTGTTCATCACGCGTGTCGTATCGTTATTAAGCTCTTCGTGAAGCTGAGCAACATGTGGTGTCACACACGATATATATACCCATCCTCCCCCGCGCAGTTCAATACTTCGCACGCTGTTTTCCTGAGATGAGAATTTCACTGTGACGTGACGTGACGTGACGTGACGTGAATATCGCGTTGTTTACTGAATCACTGCACGCGGAGATTAAGTCTGACCTACAAATGAACCCCGTGATAATACAAAGTACACGATATTTATTGGCTGATCTATTTTTCTGATTTTGTGAATCAAGCATTCATTGGACAAACACGGTTTCCTGTGCTGAATGTCAGTGGTGGCGATACTAGTTCGGATTATTTACGTGCAGTAAGAGCAACGAACTTTTTACTGAAGTGGATGCCAGCGACGTGTTCATGTGCAACAAACCCATTCAGTAACGTTCTGCTTCAATGACTGACTCAAATCACCGCGAAGCTCATGTACTGCGCAGTTCCATCGCTGTTACTTGACCAGCAAGGCACAGCTTGGCCGGAACACCGACTGTATTTATTCTGGCTGTTCATTGGATTGAACTTAGTGTTACGGAAGTAAATGGATACTGGATTAGCCGAGTGAGTGGTAAGGAGTAATTTGGGATCTCTGTTGACCGCTCCTTTATTCTGACCTTGCCTGGCTAAAGCGTGTTTGCTTCGGTGCATGTGCACTAAGATAAGTGCAGGCGGACTTCAGAGCTGCTTTCATACTTGATCGACGAAGCAGATGAAAGGGATGCCTACCGACGTCTCATCAAGAATAATAGATTAATCGTCCAAGGAATAACGGTTGTTTCCATCCCTTTTTTCCATACCTAAACCCACGTGATCTACCTCCTGAGGCCCCCTGTACCCATGAGCTGCGAAGGGGAGGCTATTCTTGCAGCAAGAACGACAAACCTGTTGGAAGCATGTCCGGCAACCACTCCAACCCTCCGTACTGGGTTTCCAACTTGGACACACAGAGCTACAATTTGTCCGGTTCTGGGGATACGACCGTGCAACCTGGAGAGGTAGCTACATTTTTTTTTCTTTAATCATTTTTTTTCTTTAATCGTTTTTTAGTTCATTCTCCTCGAGCCACGACGATAGTCGTAACAGTTTGTTGACATGTTACCTCCCTTTCAAACATGTTTGCTGTCAGGTTTCCTTGGGAACCCACTAAAGGTGGTGTCAGAGTAAAGTACCGTATCCAAGCAACACTCCCCCGCTAAATATGATAATCATTTGGTTTACATGGTGCAATGTCACCACGGAGTCCAGGCAGCTGGTGCCGTACACGTGATGGTAGCGTCAGTGCAGAAAGGTTTAAACATTATTATTATTATTATTATCTTCTTCTTGTTGTTTTGTAAGGGAGCCGGGGTGGTCGAATGGTAGAGCGTTGGACTTCTAATACTCGGGTCGTGAGTTCGATCCCGGCTGGGGCCAAATTTGTGCTGGCTTTTTCATCGTTGCCCCGTCTTTGATATCACCCTATGTGGTGGAAAAGGACGTTAAACCCCCAAACACCCACCCACTCCTCTTGTTTTGTATTTCACATCTCTCTCTTCAGCGCTCATAATCCATGATCAACAGGCGTCACAGATGCCAACTTTCGTGTTGGAGCACTTGTGCCTGAGTGACTGAGTGCGCCTATATACGCTGAAACTAGTCAAACGTCATGATTCAGTAGGCTAAATGTTACACACTGACGTGTACAGGGGGATGTGGGTGGGCGTTTGGGAGTTTAACGTCCTTTCTGTCGTCTACAGGCTGTGCGAGCCTGTGAAAATTCAAATTCGCCTACTCAACGGTTGACCGTGCCACGAGCTGACTCTTTCAGTTTTATGAGTAATAATAATAATAATAACAATAACAAGAATAGTGTTCTTATGACCGTCTTTTGGTGTCATACATGTATTTTGGTTTTTATGCCACGTAAAGTATAAGGCGGGCAAACGCCCTATAATTATGCAGGGGCGCCGGAACCGGGGGGGCAGGGGGGCAGCTGCCCCCCTGTACCCAAGCAGGGGGGGCAAGAGTGTCTTTTTGCCCCCCCCTGGAAAATCAGGTGACTATGGCAGGAGGGGGGGCAAAGCCATGGTTTTGCCCCCCCCCCCTTTCCCCTACCTCTCCCCCTACCCCTCTTAGTGCTCTCTCCCTCATCCCACCCAACAGAGAACTTCTGTTTTTGCGGGACCGAAGGCTGTCCGCTCCTCTGATTGCCCCCCCCCCCCCCCACACTTTTCACTTTTTTCGGGCAACGTCCTGGTTCTTAAAGGTTTTTTGTCTACGCAGCATTTGATCGCCGCCGCCCCCCCCCCCCCCCCCGCTTTTCACTTTCTTCGGGCAACGTTCCCCCCTCCGAGATTCTGCCCCCCCTCCCCCCAACATCTTCCGGCGCCCCTGTTATGTGAATAATAATAATAATAATAATACCACGTACTTAACGGCGCCTGTCCAACAAGCCTTGAGCCATTGAGGATCCGAAGTGTTCCGGACAGTCATTTCCCGTTCAAAATTTGTACCGCTTTTCCGCTATGGCCAAGAGCTACGCGACTTTTGATTCAGACAGCATCAGTTCCGGGGCGTGTCAAGGGAAAACACCTTTTCCGACAAACGTCATAGTGTCGGACCCCCAGACAGCTCACCGCCTTGCATTGGATTCTTTTACGCCCAGTGCCCATGTTGCTAAATATGTATATATCACCGTGTACATGCCTACGCCCGTTCCCTATGGCAATACATTTGCCTTCCCTGCACAGATCGCTTTTAGATAGTCGTCTGATCCTTTAACCGCCCTCCGCCGCTCATCCACCCACTATCCCCCCCCCTCCCCACACCGCTTGCACACGCACGCACACACACACACACACACACACACACCACACACATTCTCACACACACACACACACACACACACACACACACACACACATCTTTCACACACCCCATCCCCGCCCCCACTCCCCTTCCTTAGCCTGCCGTATCTATAGCATGAACTTTGGAGATGTTTGATTCGTCAGTTTGCCTGCACATTGACAAAGCCCGCCCCAGGCAGAAGGCAACCTTCAAACACACGAGCATCATATGATCCGTGTATGCTTTCATTTCTCTTTCAACAAAAAGGTAGAATATAGTTATCTGCAATCTTTCAGCCGTGGCTTTGCCTGAAGCAGTATAGGAATGTAGGAGTATGTCACAGTTCAGTTCACAGCAGTACAGTCAGGAGTATGCTGAGAGTATGTTCAGTTCGTAACAGTACAAGCAAGAGTATGCTGAGAGTATGTTCAGTTCGCAGCAGTGCAAGCGGGGGTGTGCCGAGAGTATGTTCAGTTCAGAGCAGTACAAGCGGGAGTATGCTGAGAGTATGTTCAGTTCAGAGCAGTACAAGCGGGGATATGCTGAGAGTATGTTTAGTTCAGAACAGTACAAGCGGGAGTATGCTGAGAGTACGTTCATTTCATAACAGTACATGACGTGCGAGTCTGCTCAGTACTTAACAGTAAATGGTAGGTAGTATGTTCATTTTACGACATCAGATATACGGAGGGGTATTTGTCAGGCCATGGCTGTACAGATAGGGGCAGCCAGTAGGTGGGTGGGTGGGTGGGTGAACGCCCTTCTCCACCACGTATGGGTGATATCAAAGACGGGGCAACGAGGAAAATTCCAGCACAAATATTTGGCTCCAGCCGTGATTCGAACTCACGACCCGAGCATTGAAACCTTTCGGTTATCCCGACTCCCGGCCAACAGTACATGACGTAGTAGTATGCTGAGTACATAACTATAAATATTTAGAAGTATTTCAGCTCATAGCTGTACCGGGAGGTACAATCGACGACGATTGCTCTCATCTAAAGCCGTTATTTTACAGCATGAGCATCTATCCACGTCTTTAGATTGCTGTAACTATTAGTGCAAGTCGGTTTCTGGGTGGTGAGTGGCTCCTTTTAATCTTTCTAACGGGCAGCTGACAATCCAAAGCGTTTTCTCGGTGCTATGGCGTTTTTGAATTTGAAAAAAAAAGGGGGGGGGGGGACAAGCAAAAACAACAACAACAACAACAACAAAAAACACACACACACACAAAAACAAAAACAAAAAACAAAAACAAAAAAACAAAAACACGCTGTGCTATGGCGGGGGGGAACCCGGTCATTGGCGGCAATGATTTGGAGCGATATAGATATATATATATATATCACCGGAAAAACGCCCGTCCATTTTGTTTCACCTCCCGTGTACAGACAGGGACAGCCCGCGGGAACAGAGGGACGCGGCAGCTGGCATTTGCTTTACGTTTCTTTTCCCCCTCGTCATGATTAGACAATTATAGCTCGTCATCTTGACTATAGATACAGGCATTTGCAATCAATATTCTCATTTACGCTTTGCCATGCCCTTGAAGTTTGCCCGTCTGGAGGGAAAATGAAACCCACCTGAACGCCTATAAACGGTCTGTCAATATGTTACTCCCAGAATAACGTATCTCACAAAAGCTGTAGTTGTCTCCACGCTTATGCACACTTCGACACGACTGCATCGTAAAAAAAAAAAAAAAAAACCCAAAAAAACAATAACAAAAAATAAAGGAGAGAGAGAGAGAGAGAGAGAGAGAGAGAGGGGGGGGGGAAGGCGTGGATGGGTGTTTAGGAGTTTAACGTTCTTTTTACCACATAAGGGTGATATCAAAGACGGGGCAACGAGAAAAAGGCCAGCACAAATATCTGGCCCCAGCTGGGGGGGGGGGGGGGGGGAGAAGCAGAAAAGTCCACGCTTGTAGATCGAAAGCCGTACATGTTTCTGTAACTGTCCGGGGCATATATATACAGCTCTTCCACTTCGCGTATCACGTGATACACGTGCTACCCAGGACAAGAGAGATCCCATGGATACCTGACGGACAGCTGGCGGACATACAAACCGTTCCCCGTTGGAAAAGCTCTTGCCTGTCCGCCACGCACTTGCAAGAGCCCTGTATAGCTGTTTCACCTTGCCTATCACATGGCGGTACACACTGTGTTCTGCTGGCCAATGACAATAGACATACCTGTCCGGGCTGCTGGCGGACAAACCAACCGAGCGCCGTAGGAAAAGCACGACGTTTTCAGCCACACACGTTTTGATGACGTAACGTGAAACAGTCCATCACTCAGCCCGGCTGAGGATCACGACGTGCTGTTCTTTCGCGCAGCACGCAGGGCACCTCATTTCTGAGTTGGATTCTTGGGGCTGAATTCTGACCTGTACACCTGTACAACTAGTAGATTCGCCCCGGCTGAAGACAACTTTTCTGCTGGTGTGAATCTTTTGAAATATTGATCCTGACGGCGGCAGGCAAAACAGAGAGCGTTGCAGAGTCGTGTGTGTTGGCCCCCTGGCACTGTTTATGTTTGAGGCGTAATCGCATTACTACTGCCGTGTTAAACGCGGCTATTGCAAGATTATCACGCTTCACGGAAACGGAAATTCTGTTTTTGAAGCAGTTTGCGCTTTGGGGCCCGCGCATGTCAGTAGAACGCTTGGCGGCCGCTGAGGCCCGGTACAGGGGATCGCCAGCTTTCTATTCTAATTCGTGACATCAGAAACTAGGGGAACCAAATACAGAGCTGGCAAAATGGTTTATTTGTCACAGGGATGCTGTTTCTGTTAGGATGCTATTGTCATAGTCGTTACTAAAGCATAGTTTTGAAGTTCGCTGGTTCTGCTGTTTCTGGCGTCGTCCGCTCCACTCCACGTTGAGCTGGCAGGAGGTGAAACAGACAAGACCAGGCTCCGCATGTAGAAGTCGAGGTTAGGGATTTTATCCCCGGGTTAGAGTCTAACCTCGAGAAAAACTAGCTCTAGGGTTAAAGTTTCTGGGGTTTTTTTTTTTTTTTTTGTTTGTTTTTGTTTTTTGGGGGGTTTTTTTTTTTGGTTGTTTTTGGGTTTTTTTTAAATCAGGAAGCGGGTCCATTCCAGCAAGATGCCTAAGCCGTTATAGAAGGATTTATTTCTGCCTTTCTTCGCCTCCTGTTGTATATAGTTTTGTTTTGTTTGTTGTTGTTGGTTTTATGGGTTTTTTTTGTTTTTGTTTTTTGTTTGTTTTGTTCTGTTTTGTTTTGTTTTGTCCTGGTCTGGGTTAGGCCCGTAGCCGTGGGTTAAGTTAACCTCGACTTTTAAATTCGGGCCCAGAGATACTCGCGTTAAGAACTGCCTTAATTCAGTTATAGACAACGTTTCAAGTTTGTATCTCTGCATTAGATTTTGCTTTATTTTTTTTGCCCAGCGTGGCCAAACAGCCAGCACACAGGCTGATTCGCACCACGTGATTGTAATCTGCTCATGTCCAGTGTGTGAGAGAATGCGTGTGATTCACGTGAGCGTGCGTGTTGGATTTAGCTCGCCGCGATTTGAGCCTAACATTTGGGATAAAGCGAGTATGTTAATGAGATTATTATTGTTATTATTATTGATTGATTGATTGATTGATTGATTGATTGATTGATTGATTGATTGATAGCCCAGAATTGTTGGAATATGGACTTTAAGCGACAGTGCCTTACACTGTGCTTCGCTTCCCCTTTCAGCGTAATCCGATAAACCTAAGCATGCGTGACTGGTGTAAATCATTCATACTGTTTACCCGTGTGGAGCTGGAAGGCGCCACGTCATAGCAGGTCACTTCGATCCAGCCAATTCTTCTTCGGTTTAAATTTTCAAAGTGGAGACAGGTACGGAGACACCCACAATACTTTTAAGGCTCCCCGCTGGACACTTATAGGCATCACAAAAGACAGCCTTTGTTTGGGAGCAACTGTGCTTGTGAGCTCGCTTAAGGCGATGTCACACGGAAAACATGTTTTCCTAAAACATGTTTTATAAAACATGTTTTGAAAGGCAAAACGCCCGAAACATGCTTTCCGAAACAATACATGACACACGTGAAAACATGTTTTGCTCCGGTCTTCTTCGCCATGTTGACTGAGCGGATACGGGAAGGTGTCACTTGACAATTCGCACGGCGGCTTTCATTGGTTGAAACACAAAACATGTTTTCGGATTTTAGGGCAGGCTCTAAAACTGAAAACACGATCAAAACATGTTTTGAAAACATTGTTGTGAAGTATGTCACGCGACAAAACACGTTGTTTCGCAGCAAAACATCTGAAAACAATGTTTTCAAGTGTTTTTGCCCTCTCGTGTGACATGGCCATTACACGTTCGAAACAGAGTTAAAGGTCTGCAAATCTGTACAAAAAGCCGCAAATCTTGTGTGTGTGTGTGTGTGTGTGTGTGTGTGTGTGTGTGTGTGTGTGTGTAAACTGCGACTCATGCAGCTGTGCATAATGCAGGCAAATTTGTCACAGCTACAAAGTTTTCAGCGTCCCTGAAACCTCTATAAAAGCCAAGGGCAAGTGTGATTTCACAGCTCAGTTTGCGTTTTGACATTGAGCGAGAAAGATCGCAGTGGCTAGTCTTCTCGTGCAGCACGCGACACCCGCTCGACAGTGTGGCGATGTATCTCGCTCACTGACCAAAAACAGAATGAAGTCACCGCAAACTCACGCTTCTGGTCTTATAAGGGTCTCCTCTGCAACTGTGACAGAGTTGCCTGCATTATGCACAGTCTCGGGAGTCGCAGTTTAAAAGCAACACACACACACACACACACACACACACACACACACACACACACACACACACACACACTCACTGTTTGCGGCTTTTTACTGAGATTGCAGATCTTTGCAGAGCTCTGAGTGCAACATACTGACGTTCACTGTCTGCGCGGGCGACTGAGGACACGTGCAATGGTCCCGCGAAGCTGTCCTAGTCGGCTGTGTGACAAGGTTGTGTAGGGGTGCGTGGGGGTTTGGGGGTTTAACATCCTTTTTCTCCACACGTGACAAGGGCGATACGTCAAAGACGGGATAAGGAGGAAAAAAAAAAAAAAAAAAGCCAGCACAAATATTTGGCCCCAGCCGGCATGCGAATTCACGACCCGAGCATTGAAAGTCCAACGCTCTACCATTTGACTATCCTTCCTCCACAACAAGACTGTAGTAGAAACTGTGTTTAAAAAAAAAAAGAAAAACGAACAAACTAAAAACAAACAGCACCACCACCACCACCACCACCACCACCAACAACAACAACAACAACAACAACAACAACAACAACAACAACAACGATAAAGTTTGAAAATTCAAATAACATATCGTGTGACAGGGTTTTCCAGTCAGCTCAGGGTGTCTGGCTTTGAAGCTTAGTGTACGTTTTTTCTTCAGCGAGCGAATATCCTCACATTTTTTTTTTAAGTCTCACAAAGCCCGAAAACAGCACAATGGGCGCGGCGCCGTTGCTTTTGTAATCGAAGGTCAGGCATTCGTTCGACACTTCCGTACAAGTTTCAGGTGGAATAAAAAAATCTGTCTGTCTGTCTGCCTGTCTGTCTGTCTGTCTGTCTGTCTGTCCTCTCTCTCTCTCTCTCTTGCAGTCACAACTGGAAACAATAGTCAGAAGTTTTTTGCTGTAAAACTTAAAACAACAAAATTACCCCCCCCCCCCCGTCCACCCCACCCCCTCAAAACAACAACAAACAAACCAACAACACCCCCCCCCCCAAAAAAAAAAAGAAAAAAAGAAAAAAAAGCAGCAACCCCCCCCCCCCCCAAAAAAAACAAAAACAAAAAAAAAAAAAAACCCGAAAACTAAAAAACAAAAAAACAAAAACAAACAAACAAACAAACAAACAAAAACCAGACAAACGAACAAACAAATACAAACATACAAGAACAAAACAACCAACAACTAAAGAAATGACCAAAAAGCATATTAGCCAGTTCTGTTTTTGTTTGGTTTTGTTTATACTTGTTTTTTTTTCAATCTTTTCGCTCAAGCGTACGTCGCGGCCTGCAAACGCCAGGCATACGACCGGGACGCGCTAAATACGCCTCCGTTCTTCACCGGCCTCCCCCCTCCCCGCGACCTCAAACGCCGCCTCCCCCCTCCCTCTCCCGCACCCTCCCCCCTCGCACCCCTCCCCCCCACCCCCACCTGCCTCCTTCATCTTCACCCCTTCATCGTCATATAAATTTTTTTTACAGGCTTAGTTACGGCCACCACTATCCCCTCTTGGTCGTTCCTGTTCTTGCTTTCCTTTTCTATCGAGTATCCTGGCTCAGTGGATCCCCCCCCCTCCCCCGCCACACACACACACACACACACACACACACACACACACACACACACACACACACACACACACATCCCCTTCATCTTCCTCACTTTTCAATCAATATATAAAATTTTTCACAGGTTTAGAGTTGATATATATATATATCGGCCACCACTGTCCCCTGTTGGTCGTTCCTGTTCTTGCTTTCCTTTCCTCTCGAGCTTCCTGGCTGAGTGGAAGCGTGCGCTTGAAGTGTGATAAGCCGCGAGGAGAAGAACAGATCCAGACACATCCCTCTCCTGTTTTTTTTTTTTTTTTTTTTTGGGGGGGGGGGGGTGTTGTTGTTGGATTTTTTTTGAAGGGGTAATTTGTCGACTTCGATGGTTTCAGTGTCCTATGGCTCAGCTGTTTTGTGGAAATTACACATTGATTTCAAGGCTCAGGAAGAGAATTTCGACATACTCATGTTTACTGACATGGCAACCTGCGGAAATTTAAAAAAAAATAAAAAATAATTGCCCCGTGACTGCGAGTGCAAAAACTGGAGTGTACGGATGACCGTTAGAACTGAGTTAGTGTTGGAATTTTCAAACTGTTAAAGGTGAATCTTCCGACATATGTAGGATCACAGATCGTTCTGAGCTGATTTGGTGGTGTCTAAAGCCGTACCACTTAGACGCCTGATATCGCACTACTTAGACGCCTGCTATCGCACTACTTAGACGCCTAATATTGCACTACTTAGACACCTGATATCGCACTATTTAGACATCTGATATCGCACTACTTTAGACGCCTGATATCGCACTCCTGTCATTTCCTATCATGTGGAATGCTTGGGCGGTGAATTTGAATCAGACTCGGCTCGGAGCCACATATGCGTGCTGGAATTTTTTTTTTTTTTTTTAACCTCACTGCCCCGTCTTTGATATCACTCGTATGTAAAGGAGAAAAATAAAGGGACCCGTATGTAATAGTCGATGTTAGGGCTTTTAGCCCTGGGTTAGAGTCTAACCTCGAACTAAACTAGCTCTAGGGTTAAATTTTCTGTTGTTTTTTTTTGTTTTAAATCAAGAAGCGGGCCTATTCCAGCAAGGTGGCTAAGCTAAGCAAGGTGGTTATAGAAGGATTTTTTCTTCCTTTCTTCGCTTCCTTTTTTTAATATTTAATTTTGCTGTTTGGTTTCTTTTGTCCTAGTCTGGGTTAGGCCCGTAGCCGTGGGTTAAATTAACCTCGACTTTTACATACGGGCCAAGAGCGTTAAATCCGAAAACACCCGACCAACCACCCTCCTGTCATGAGGCAACCACCTCCACAGTAGTTTTTACAGCTATACCCGTTTCGTGCGAGACAGACAGGCTCGACGGAGTGCCTTATGTGAATCTGATGGGGTGGTGTACACTACAGTGAGTTTGTTTGCCGGGTGGTTGTCGCACACTTAGCAGTAGAAGTACTGCAGGTCATAACGGTCCTCCACTTTTGATTCGATAATCCCCCTGAATCATTTAGATACCGGTAACGGTCCTACTTGTCAGGGCTTCTGTAGTTTACGTTTGTACTTACATGTCTGTGTCTGCAGTAGTGATCTCTGTACAGTGTGTATTTCTAGTGTGTATTCTCCGTGGCTGGTCGTTACTGGCTCGGTTATTTGCTCCGTCTGGTGTAGACAGCTGATGCATGTATTTACGTACTACATGTATTCATGAGGCCGATATAACCACTGTCGCATGACATGTTGATGACGACGTACCTTGTCGCCTAAAACATCAAAATATGCGACGCACCCTGTCGAGACTGACCCGGCACGTGTATTTCCAAATCTTTTATTAACAGTGACCATACTGATTTCCTGACAAAACCCTCTCAATATAGAGCTACAACACTCTCGTTCAGTGTGTTAGCCGCGTCGTTGGGTACTCTTCTGTTGTCTCAGTGCCAGTATTTGAGATGCTCTGCAGATGTCTAAATGTGGTGTAGTGTTAGACACCACGAAACCAGGTCAGCGATCATAAACAGTCAAAAAGATTTGGCCTTTGGTAACAACGAAAATAACAAGTACAAACATGGCGCCTATCCACTGATATAGTTATGTCAACTTTTCAATGATCGTTTCAGGAGGAGGGTTACACGGTGGCGGAGAAGGCAGCCATCGGGACGATCCTGACCTTCATGGTGTTCGTTGCCGTCGTGGGCAACCTCCTCGTGTGCGCCGCCGTCTTTACCGACCGCCGCCTCAAGCGTAACTCCAACTTCTTCATCGTGTCGCTGGCCATCGCCGACCTGCTGGTCGCCCTGGTCGTCATGACGTTCGCCATCGCCAACGACATCCACGGCAGGTGGGTGTTCGGGGCGGTGTTCTGCAGGATCTGGATCTCCTCGGACATCATGTGCTCTACCGCCTCCATCCTCAACCTGTGCGTCATCTCGCTGGACCGCTACGTGCACATCCGGGACCCGCTGCGCTACGAGGCGTGGATGACGACGAGGAAGACTGTGTTGTTCATCGGCACCGTGTGGATCCTGTCCGCCCTCATCTCCTTCGTGCCGACTCACCTGGGCTGGCACGAGTCGCCGAGCGGGCAGAACTCCACCACGGACAACGAGCTGTGCATCTTCGACCTGAACCCCATCTACGCTGTCGTGTCTTCCACCATTAGCTTCTACATCCCCTGTATAGTCATGGTGTCCATCTACGTGCGGCTCTACGTGTACGCACGGAGGCACGTGGAGACCATACGCCGCACGCACACGGCCGAGCGGTTCCACAGCAACGGGTCGACCAAAGGCTCGTACAAGGTGTCGGACCACAAGGCGGCCGTGACGCTGGGGATCATCATGGGGGTGTTCCTCATATGCTGGGTCCCCTTCTTCATCGTCAACCCCATAGCCGCCTTTTGCAGCACGTGCATCCCGAAACTAGTGTTCCAGATTCTCACGTGGTGCGGGTACGTCAACTCGTGCCTCAACCCTATCATTTACTCTATCTTCAACACGGAGTTCCGGGAGGCGTTCCGACGCATCCTGTTTCCAAAGTGCTACCTGGACAAACGGTCTAAAGACCCGTTCGGGGCCAGTTCCACCTCCAACACTGTGAACAAGCGAGTGAACAAAGCGGAATACGGACCGCCTCTGACAGAAAACGGAGCTAGCGTCCGGAGAAATAGCCGGGAGCGGCTATTCGCGGACAAGGTGACCTCATTATGATGTAACCGCTGTGATTATAGTGTGGGCCAAAGTGACGTCATAGTGGCGAGTAATCCTCTGATGACGCCGTAGCGGTCAAGCGTGCCAATGTCGTCATTGTAGTGATTTCTGATTTTGTAAAAATCCAACCTGCACAAATTAGCCGATTATTGTGATGTTTACACTCTCAGTTTCCAGACGCTGCGAAGTAAGATTTTCATTTTTAGTTTCTACAAGTTTGAACTCCTAACGAGACGTGCTGCGTCCGTCGCTTAGGAGTGGTGAAAATGCACTGTGATTTCTTACGAAACAATGGCATGGACCTGCTGAAAGAATAACTCTGCGTTGATTTCGGATACAAATCTAGCGAACAGCTCAGAAAGACGGGGCTAACTGTGTATATTGTACGGGTCTTTTCGTGGGGGGGGGGGGGGGGGGGGGGGGGGAGGGGAAGGAGAGAGAGAGAGAGAGAATCTTGGCAACTGAAAGGTGCCGTGTAGAAAAGTATTGATCTGGATACGGTTTAAATGCTCCATGGGATGTAATCATGTGATTGTTATGTTGCCAAAACAGTTCAGAAATAAGACACCAGTCATGAACCGTCGCTTGGGTCTCCGTACCTGCTCATGATAGGTTCCATCGAATCAGTAAGGGTGACTGAACTTCGCATGATTATTATTATTATTATCTGACCCATGATGGGCACGGACCAGGAAGAGACACCATCGACTCACTCACCACGGCGGTACTGCTGTCTGCGAGGCCGACCTCAGGTCGCGTTTGATCTGCCTGTACCGTGTACGAAGACTGAACAGGCAGAATAAAAACGACCTGAGGTTAACAGTGTGTGATACCAACATATCGTCTTCGTGGCCATGAGTTGAAAAAGTGGCTTTGGCTCAAGAGAAAGGCAACACGATGTAAATCTGTAGATAGGGCCAGGTTGCTAGCAGCGAAATGCTGTCTGAGGTCGAGACGAGAGAAGGGACTATTGGCTCATTAATCTCACGTTACGCTGCGCGGGTGCCGGTGTTGAGAACATCCAGGAACCATAACAGAACGAGTGGAGGTGCATGGTAGACTGATTGTGGTCGGTTAATTTGTCGGGAAACGTGCTCAGAAACTCGTCTAGCAATGGTCATTAGCAGACAGAACTACGCGAGGTATGTGCAGTATTGGTACTGACTGACTCCAACTGACCACGTCCGTGATTCCCTCTGTGCGTGTGTGCTTACATGAGAGAGAGAGAGAGAGAGAGAGAGGGTGGGCGGGTGGGTGTTTGGGGGTTTAACGTCCTTTTCCACCACATACGGGTGATATCAAAGACGGGGCAACGATGAAAAAGCCAGCACAAATATTTGGCCCCAGCCGGGATACGAACTCACGACCGAGAGAGAGAGAGAGAGAGAGAGAGAGTGTGTGTGTGTGTGTGTTTGTAGAGAGAGAGAGAGAGCAGAGAGAGAGAGAGAGAGAGAACGAACGAATTTTGGGGGTTTCTGAGAGAGAGAGAGAGAGGCGTTATGTAGGTTAGCGACTGACACAGATAGAGAGGAGAAGCGATATGTAAGTTCGCGAATGCGTGTGTGAGAGAGAGGGTGGGGGTGGCCGGGGCGGGGAGGGGGGGGGGGGCCGTATGTAAGTTTGCGAACGCAGTCCAGTGATAAACGCTGCACGGAGGAACCCTGACTACGCCGAAACAAGGTACGCCAACAATAAATGAACTGTGATCAATATAAGCCGTATGTTGACTATACCTGTTCTGTCTAATCATTTTTCATAGTCGATGAATCATTGACAATGTGACGTATGATGTGTATTGCTGTTTCTGAAGTTGCGCTCACGCAGTGTGCCCCGGGCACACACCAGACGCTTTGCAGTGTCTGCATGACCCGATAGCTTTCATGCCTCGACTACGTGAGCGGCATGGCAAATATTTTCCGCCTGTGATGTGAGTTCATTAAATGCCGACATATGTATCTGAGCTTCAGCCTTATGTCATAATGTTCGTTTTCTAGTTTTGTTTGTTATTGTTGTTTTGTTTTTTCCCCCTCAACACCCCACCCCCACCCTTCCTCCCCCTCCCCCCTCCAGCCCCTCCTGTTCCGGCTAAGCTTCCTACGATCAGTATCTGTGTGCGTGCGAGAGTTGGTTGATGAGCAACACAGATATAAATCGGGTGCCCTGAAGCGCTGTGGAATAATATTGCTCGGTTGACTGATAATTACGGTAAGCGCATTACTGATGTTACGGCGACGCAGATTGAGCTGTTTTTGGCGATGGGGATGGGGCCGGATTGGGTCGAGGACACACAGGACAAATCAGTTGTGCGTGCGTGCGTGTGTGTGTGTGTGTGTGTGTGTGTGTGTGTGTGTGAGAGAGAGAGAGAGGTGGGGTGTGGTGGGAGGATGTGGGTTGTGGTAGGGGGCTTAGGAGAAGAAACTGGGGGTTTCTGGTAGTGTGTGGATTGTGGCAGGGGTCTTAGGAGAAGAAACTGGGGGTTTCTGGTAGTGGGTGGGTTGTGGTAGGGGCCTTAAGAGAAAAAACTGGAGGTTTCTGGTAGTGTGTGGGTTGTGGTAGGGGCCTTAGGAGAAAAAACTGGGGGTTTCTGGTAGTGTGTGGGTTGTGGTAGGGGTCTTAGGAGAAGAAACTGGAGGCTTCTAGTAGTGTGTGGGTTGTGGTAGGGGCCTTAGGAGAAAAAAACTGGGGGTTTCTGGTAGTGTGTGGGTTGTGGTAGGGGTCTTAGGAGAAGAAACTGGAGGCTTCTAGTAGTGTGTGGGTTGTGGTAGGGGCCTTAGGAGAAGAAACTGGGGGTTTCTGGTAGTGTGTGGGTTGTGGTAGGGGTCTTAGGAGAAGAAACTGGGGGTTTCTGGTAGTGTGTGGGTTGTGGTAGGGGCCTTAGGAGAAGAAACTGGGGGTTTCTGGTAGTAGAGAGAGAGAGGTGGGGTGTGGTGGGAGGATGTGGGTTGTGGTAGGGGGCTTAGGAGAAGAAATTGGGGTTTCTGGTAGTGTGTGGGTTGTGGTAGGGGCCTTAGGAGAAGAAATTGGGGATTTCTGGTAGTGTGTGGGTTGTGGTAGGGGGCTTAGGAGAAGAAACTGGGGGTTTCTGGTAGTGTGTGGATTGTGGCAGGGGTCTTAGGAGAAGAAACTGGGGATTTCTGGTAGTGTGTGGGTTGTGGTAGGGGCCTTAGGAGAAGAAACTGGGGATTTCTGGTAGTGTGTGGGTTGTGGCAGGGGTCTTAGGAGAAGAAACTGGGGATTTCTGGTAGTGTGTGGGTTGTGGTAGGGGCCTTAGGAGAAGAAACTGGGGATTTCTGGTAGTGTGTGGGTTGTGGCAGGGGTCTTAGGAGAAGAAACTGGGGGTTTCTGGTAGTGTGTGGGTTGTGGTAGGGGTCTTAGGAGAAGAAACTGGGGGTTTCTGGTAATGTGTGGGTTGTGGTAGGGGTCTTAGGAGAAGAAACTGGGGGTTTCTGGTAATGTGTGGGTTGTGGTAGGGGCCTTAGGACTGAAAGAAAGTGGGGGTTTCTGGTAGTGTGTGGGTTGTGGCAGGGAGCTCAGGAGAAGAAACTAGGGGGGTGAGGGTGTAGGGGTGATGTGTGTGTGTCTGTGTGTGTGTGTGTGTGTGGGGGGGGGGGGGATCCGTGTTCATTACATGATATTACAAGCTAATGACGCACACGACACCTGTTGATGTCGAAGAGATTTAGGAACCTGCGTATGAATGTTATTTTGTTTGTCAAACGAGCGACTGATGTGATACGATGCTAAAAGTATGCATACCTGTTAGGATAAAAACATGAGACAAATCTTCCGTGAAAAATCGGTATTTTCTTACTTGCTTTGACAACTTCCTCTCTACCTTTTCCGGTTTCACCAGTCACCCTTCATTCTATCACTTTTCCTCCACTCCCCCCCCCCTCCTCCAACTCCCAACACCATCAACCCCCTCCCCCACCCCCACCCCTCCCCACCTCGGCCACACATGCAGACTGACACACAACCATTTCCCTGTTCTTTTTTTTCTGCAGGAGTTGTTTGAAGCACCGTTCCACAGCATTTCGGCTTTATTATAGTGAAGAAATCACTCAGTTTTGTGAAGTGTATACCTATTGGAAAGCAGTATGGTAACATAAAACAAAATACAATGAGTTTGGAAGTTCATGACGCAAATTGTTGTTGCCGACGTTACAACAAAAATATTAGGGTCAATTTTTGTTTTTGTTTTTGGTGTTTGTTTCATCAATACAAATCTACAAGTACTTTCAGTTTGCGTTCTTGTTTTCTCGATGGCCTGAATCATGATGTGAAAAAAAAATTTACCATACCGTTTATATTATCTCTTGCTGAATGTTTTCAGCCAACCTGAAAGATGTTGCGTTAATGTGTCTGTTGTCTTTGGTTTTCAGAATGTCTCAACCATGCATTATTATAATGATTTGTTATTTATTTATTTATTTATTTATTTATTTATTCACTCATGTATATTGTGTATGCTTGTACACTTAAAGTTGCTTCGAGAGCAATGTTGAATTATTACTTGCAAAGTTTCATACGCATAATCATTAAATTTGATTTATAGTGTACGTCTTTCTTGGGGTCGTGTTTTACTTGGAATGACTGGTTTTGCTCTCGCCGACACACACACACACACACACACACACACACACACACCACACACCACACACCACACACACACACACACACACACACACACACACACCCACACCCACACACGCACACGCGCACGCACGCACGCACGCACGCACGCACGCACGCACGCACACACACAAGCTGGCTCCAAGCTGAAGTTACATTTGTGCGGTATGTCTGCGTTAAAAAACAAAGCGTAATAGTATGCTGCGTTTATCACTTGAAGGCGTTTTAGCTGCAACAAAGAGATCGTGAACCAGCTAAGGAAACCCAATTACTGACGTAGACACAGCTGTAACAGATTTCAAAATCGCTTTGAACAGCTTCAAACGAAAGCTAGACACCAACCCCCCTCAAGCACACGCACGCACGCACGCACGCACGCACACACACACACACACACACACACACACACACACACACACACACACACGCTCGCACACGCTCGCACGCCCAAGACAAAATCATTTTAGGGGATGTGTTTCTTCTACACGTTCTATAATTATTTTACAGCATGCACTAGCTTCTGATGGGTGAATGAGTACCTCTACAGATGAATTTGCCAGACTGTATCGTCATGGTTTTGTAAGTTTGGCATCTCTCTGATGCATGTATATACATGTTTTTTTCACCCTCTTTGAAACGACACCGGATTTCCACCAGTCTCAGAATCATGATAGACGATTGGATCTATTTCCGTCTTCAACGATATCTGGGTAAATGATATCTATACGTCAGAATTAAAAGGAGAGAGAGAGAGAGAGGAGAACAAGATTTGCCTTGTTTGGCACCGACAGTCTCCGAAGTGGAAGAGGTGAGTTTTAAGAGCTACCGGCCCCCGTGGTGTAGTGGTTAGCACTTCGGACCATGGACCGGGAGACCCGGGTTCGAGTCCCAGTCATGGCAAGCGGGATTTTTCCTGCCTCGGTCAGCTCCTACCAAGAGCGGGTGTGCTATGGGCCCAATGGGGAGGCTGTTGCCACACACAGTCGAACTTCATCCACTTCACGGGTGCGACTCTGGGGTGCTTCCCTTGGTATGACACGTCTTATGATGTGAATGATTACACGGCCTGCACCGCAGATGCTGTACTTCCCCTGCCTGGTGAACGGCTGGATATGTTTGATAGGAAGCGCTTAATGCGGCCCTGTCCCACAGTCCCAAACCACACGGACCTCCATCATCTTACCATCAACCTCATCTCCATCATCATGCATAACATAAATTGCCCCAGCCCTCGAGCCCTCCATGGATTCCACCCATGACCTGGGAGGAACACCACCGGAGCTGGCAAAGAGTTGGGGCAGCCAACACCCCCCCCCCCCCCAAAAAAAAAAAAAAAAAAATAAATAATAATAATAAATAATAAATAAAAATAAAATAAATAAATACAATAATAATAATAAGATAAAAAAAAAAAAAAAAAAAAAAACAACAACCAACAAAACCACAAATCAACAACAAAAGTTTTAAGGGCTCTTACGAAAGACTTGTCGTTGGGAGCTTCCCAAAGAGGCTCTGGCAGAGAGTTCCACAAAGTGTGACAGAAAACACACAAAATTATGCGTGTACGTATCAATCTTACTGGCTGGCGATATTATTTATTGTGATTTCAACTGAGGCAACCGAATACACCCCTGAAAAAGCACTAATTGAAGAATTAGTCCCCCCCTCCATCCCCCCCCCCCCCCCATAAAAGAAATAAATAAATAAAATAAAATAAATAAGATAAAATGCACATGGTGCATTCTGCATATGCTTTTCTTTCTTTGTCTATAATACTTTCAAAATCAGCAAAAACTGCTTGAATGTAAAAGGTTCTGCAATTAGTTACAGAAGTTGAAAGAAGGATGGTGTAGATGAGAGAACCTTTTGACATCGACTCACACACAAAATACATAATCAGGTCGTCCTGACCTTCCGCGTCGAACGTGGAATGTAGAACACGAAGGAAACGTCAAAAGACATTTTGACGCAATAGTAATCGCGCAGTGTGTCTGAAAAAGTGACAAAAATGGTCTGTGATCTAGTGACACAAAACAGAGACGAAGACTACACATGTTTTGTGAGCACAGCGACGGTGCTGCAAACTTCAGTAAGGTGTATGTGACTAGGTTCCCGATCGCACGGTTATGGAAGCGGTAAGCACATTAATAATAATGATTATGATTGTTTCCTTTTAGATATGATTATGCGGTCGTTTTAGATTTCTCCTTTCCTCCACTCATTATGACCCTGACAATCAGATCTTCGACTGTGGTAGGCTGGAGTGATTCATTTGGCAACTTTTGTTTTTCCTTTCACCTTTACCACCAAGCTGACTGGAGCGCACGCGAGGAGCCTGTACACTGCACTGTACATGGAACATACACCCACCCAGTCCTGTACAACTCCTTCCCTCGAACACTGACAGCCTGGAGTAAACTTCCAACAAGCACCGGTGTAGTCGGAAAATAACACTGCGGGGGAAAAAAACTACAGGAGTGTTTTTTTCCCAGTAAAATAACACTGGGAGTGTTATTTTTCTAGGAAGATTACACTCCTTCACCCAGGAAAAAATGACTACGCCCAGGAAATTAACACTACCCCAGGAAAAAAAAAAGACTGCTCTAGTTTTTCATTTCAGTGTGCAAGTTCGAAATAAACAAAAGTTTGACAGAGTTTAGTGCGTTCCAATTTAAAGTATTATTTCATGTATTTTAGGGTTAGGGTTAGGGTTAGGGATAGGCTCACTGCCTTCGTGTACTCTGAACAAAATGAACACAATTCACGCAACAAACACCCTAGGAAAAATACACTCCCAGTGATTTTTTCATGGAAGTATTTTTTGCCTCCTACACCGGCTCGGCTCCCTCGCTTGAGTCCTTCCGGGAGAGACTTGGCTACAGCCTCCACAATCTGCAGTCAACCGCCGCCACCCCTTAACTGTACGCCCCCCCCCCCCCCCCCCCCCCCCCAATGTACATAGTTTCAACTTTTTAACTCTCCAACCCACCCGACCATCCCCGGTTATCGTGTCACACCGCAGAGTTATTTACGCTCTACGAGCCCAACTCTTCAGAGGACTGAAGAAGAAGAAATCAGAAACAGTATGAACTTTGCGCATTTTCTATGAAGTCCTCATCTCTGCATGGCCCTTCGCGTGGCTGGTCTGACAGCCTTGAAGCCTTGGACAGTATGTAGTGTGTCGCTATGCATGGCTAAGAAACTTCGGGCTTTGTATCACCGTGTTTGTAGAGAAACAACAACAAACTTATTCTCGGGCAATTCCAAACTATTTGTTCGAATATGGACGGTCAGTTACGCCTGTTTCTCAGTCTCCAGTTACGCAATTTCTGCTGCACGCGGCAAAACTCTGTGCGGAATTCTTCGTAAAATATGTATAGAAAAAGACACACATCGTTTGAACGTAATTATGTGAGTAAAAGCAACTCTGGAGACTAAGAAACAGAGCTCACATGATTAGTTCGAGCGGGGTGCGGCGAAAAACACCGCGAGACGGTTCAATTGTTTGTTTGGGTTTGTTTGTTTATTTGGTTGTTTGGTTGGTTGGTTGGTTGGTTTCTTTAAGGGGGGGGGGGGGAGTGCGGGGGGAGGGTGTCAAGAGTACTTACAAATCAGGGTAAGAGAAAGTGTTCACAACGCGCACTATATGAGATGCCCCGTAAGTGAAGGCCGGCCGTATACACGTGATTGACACCGGTCTATGTTTTGTCACATCAAGTATATTTCGTGCACGTTCAGCATTAAATGTTTTACGACGACAGGGACGACGACGTTAACTAAACGTTTCGACGACAAAACACATTAAAAAAAAAAAAGGCTGAGGCAAATGTTTGAATTATGGTAATATATGTATGATTGGTACAAGTTACAAGCGACGACGACGACGACAACGATGACGACGACGACGATGATGATGGTGGTGATTGTGATGATGGTGGTGATTGTGATGATGGTGGTGATGGTGGTGATGGTATTGATGGTGGTGATGATGATGATGATGATGATGATGATGATGATGATGATGATGCAGACACCTAGCCCGTCAAAAGGCAGCCGACAGATGCGCATTGTTTCGGCCAGCGCCCTTCCAGTGCTCATCACACTCGTGTCAGTGTGCGGCAACGTCTTCGTGTGCCTGGCGATCGTTACCCACCGGCGGCTGAGAACCGGCTACAACCTCTTCATCTTCTCGCTAGCCGCCGCCGATCTCCTGGTCGCCTTGTTCGTCATGATCCCAGCCGTCCCGTACGACGTGAATCATTGGGATGGCTGGCCGTTCGGACATGATTTCTGCCACTTCTGGCTGGCGTGCAACCTTCTGGGCAGCGCGGCCTCCATCTTCAGCATCTGCCTCATCACGTTGGACAGGTACTTGCTCATCACCGACGCCTTTTGGTACGAGGACTGGCTGACCGTCCGCAAGGCCTTTATGTGCATATTGTGCGTGTGGCTGCTGGCGGCTGGCGTGGCCACTGTGGACGTGCGTATCGGCATACACGACCACAGCCACGGTGACTCGCAAAAGTGGAGTGTACGGCAAAACTTTCAGCAGAACGCTACCGGTGGTCTGTCTTCTCTGGAAACGGCGACAGGCAGGCAGGTCTCGACTGAGCAAAGCACAAACGACATTGACACATGTGACATACGGTTCACCTTCATTCACGGCGTGGCATCGGCGTGTGTCACATTCTACATTCCCGTTGTCCTGATAGTTTTCTGCTATTCACGGCTCTACCGCATTGCACAGAGGCACGCGAAGGCGATCCGTCGCACCAGCCTCTCTCTGAGTAAGAAGGAAAGCAAGTCAGCGTACAGTCTAGGCGTAGTCATCATGGCCTTTTGCGTGTGTTGGCTCCCGTTCTTCTTAGTGAATCCTATTGTCGCCTACTGCGGGGACTGCGTGCCTCGGCCGTTGCACAGGGTGGTCCGGTGGTTTGGCTATTTGAACTCGTGTGTCAACCCCTTCATTTACACGACCCTCAACACTGACTTTCGGAAGGCCTTCTGGAGCATTTTCTACCACGAAGCTTTGAGCAGGAGGACGACGTTTAGGGTCGGGGCGGAACCCATGCGAACAGTGTCCAAGAGGGCAACGTCACTGCATAGGTCAGTCCATTACCGACGAGAGGACGTGTCAGATGACTTGTCAGAATTGAGCACAGCATCACTCCATGGCACGAATGTACCATCGACCAATGTGTCCCCACCATCAGTCCGAGGGGAACCACCATCAGCGGCGGGGTTGCCTTCATCAGCGGAAGGGGTAGCACCACCAACGGAAGTGTTGCATTCACTAGCAGCTCAGGCGTCTCCACCACCAGTTGAAGGAACGGATTAACGCGATAGGTTATTCGTCAAGGGTTGCTCATTGAATTCTGGCGCCGCTCCACTGCACAGTGCTCTGTACATGAGACAGTTTCAGTGTTTGTTAACAGATCAGCTGGACTACCAAAACGCTAGGGGCATTTTATTTTTAGACTACGCTGGTGGACGCTACACAATCCACGCTGTCGCAGTTCCCAGCGTCTCTGCAAGCGCAGTAAAACCCAAGAAGAGATTGTATTCACATCAGTCTCTGGCCGGACACCATCGTTGGTATCAAGTCTTCTCGTGCAGCGCAAAATGCCAAGCAGCTAAGCGTCGTGGCGGTGTGTCTTCTTAGTCGTCCAACAACACACTGATCATGAACTCTCGTTCAGCTCGTCTTACAATGAGGTCTCGGAGATACTGGAGACTATTGCAGACAGAACTGCTGTGCATCACAGCCGCAGAGTTGTACTGCACGGTCGTATGTTTTTTCCCCTTGAAAACACTGTGTGTGTGTGTGTGTGTGTGTGTGAGTGTGTGTGTGTGTGTTAAAAGTAAGCTAATTAAAAAAAGTTGGAGATAAAGCTGACCACTCAAATCTGTCTGAAAACACCGTATCTAATTGCGCGCGCGCGCGCGCGTGTGTGTGTGTATGTGTGTGTGTGTGTGTGTGTGTGTGTGTGTGTGTGTGTTAAAAGTAAGCTGATAAGTAAGCAGATCTTTCGTCGGACGATTTTGCCATTTTTGTCAAAGTGGGTGGGGGCAATCCGGCACGTGTAAGGGGGAAAAAAAATCATCACTTTACCCAGAAACCCAATCCACAGTTATTTTATGCGAGTTGAAATTCAAGTCAACATACGAAATGTGGTGTTTAGTGCGTCAGCCGATAGGGCTGTCTTGACTATACCGGGACTCCTCATCCACTTTAGGTAAATTTTGCCGTTTTTGTCAAGTGGGAGGGGGCAGTCCGGCGTATCAGTTACCGATGGACCCACACAAACAAGTATCTACACAGTAACAAATAAAAGCGACATAAGAAAGGACAGAAACCACTTAACTTTCATAAAGGGCGGCACGGGTCAACGTTTCGGCTTTCGCCTTCCCCAGAACACAAACAAATGTGTGTTTTCTTTTGTTTTCGTTTTTTTGTGTGTGTGTGTGTGTGTGTGTCCCGAGAAAGGCGAAAGCCGTAACGTTGACCCGTGCCGTCCTTTGTGAAAGTGAAAAGGGTTTCTGTCCTTTTTATGTCGCTTTTATTTGTTTAACTTATAACCACTCCGCAGTCATTACCGTTTCCTTTTCTATCTACACAGTAGTTTAGCGGGGAAAAGTCTTGCCTCGACACATGGTGGGGGCGTTTGCCTGAGCAGGTAAAAACTCGGGTTTTACATCGAGTCCAGGGCCCGTATGTAAAGCTCGAGGTTAATATAACCCACGGCTACGGGCCTAACCCAGACTTGGACAAAAGAAACCCAAAAGCAAAATTAAATTAATAACAAAAGGAAGCGAAGAAAGGTAGGAAAAAGTCCTTCTCTAACGTCTTAGGCGCCATGGTGGAATGGACCCGCTTCCTCGTTAAACAACAAAACAACAGACAATTTAACCCTAGAGCTAATTTAGTTCAAGGTTAGACTCTAACCCTGGGCTAAAAGCCCTAGCCTCGACTTTTACATGCGGGCCCTGGCTGAATTTTTAATAACTGCATTCCTACGACGTAACTTATGCAGCACCAATTCCTCTGCCCATGTAAGTTTGGGTCGCTGCATGACGGCCGTGCACTAATTGTCTCGCTAAAACAATTTAAAATCATGATTAATTCACTTCTGCATTGATTTCAATTTCGCTTGATGTGAGTGTTCTGTATTGAGTACACGCATGTCGGCCGCAGTAAGAACTGTATTTAGAAACGATTATTTTACTGCTGAGCGTTCTGTTTACAAGGAAAAAAATAAACAGACGCTGTAATTGACAAAATGCATGTTAAGATCATGCATAAACGGAAAACAAGATTGACACTAACCTGAATGTTTCATACTACATTTATCAGTATCCACGTTACTAAACATTTCAACGGAAAACGTCAGAATCGGCTGAATGCGACAGCCGTCCGTGAAAAACCAGTTCTCCAGCAAGAACGACTTTGATCATCTGAATCGGTCAGCACTTTTACACATCGGCAACCAGTGGATTTTGGCACCGTCTGAGTTTCGTTTAGGTTGTCAGCCATCCACAAGTTGGGTATTTCAAGTCCCTTTTGTCTTCTCAAAATCCTCAAACACGAGTACAACCTTACCCCCAAACGTTTCCCTCACGTGTGCTTCGAGATTCGTCATGAACTGTAACACAGTACTCACCCAAAACACGTTTTCTTCCCTTCTCTCGCAGTTCCTGGCTTAAAACTATCCTTCAGTCCATGAAACTTTCGCCAGTCTCACTATCCATGCACAAAACACCTCAATGGCGACGTTACCAGTCGTCAACATTTTGCCGTCTCTTCATAGCAAACACCGTGAAAATTCCAGATCTATCGAACTGAGAATACAGGAAAAGCAGTCTCCTTTGCAAAAGAGCCGTTAAGGAGCCGTTACTCTTGCCTGATTCTCACATGCAAGGCCACAAGGCGAAGTACTTGCTCGCACGTGGAAACCCCGTTCTTGGGCAGGGGTTTTAGAACCGAAAGCACGGGGAAAACACGTTTGTGGTACGAAATGTGTTAACGTGCATTATCTTTTACTGTCCTTGGTGACCACTGGACGAAACTATGGAGCACGTGCAGTAGGTCTTGACGTAAATTTAGTGTGACGTCAAAAGAACACAATGACTTTCTTTAGCTTGCTGATGTCATGTGGGCGGTCATGTCAGTTCTTGCTGGGTCCACAGACGGAAGCAGCAAAAATGGAGGTAAGTATACATTTACTTGCTGATGACTACGCCGTGATCAAACTTATTCTGCATCCCCGTTGTCCTGGTGGTCTTCTTATATAAGTCACGGCTCTGCCGCATAGCACAGAGGGGTTCAGTTTCGACGTAGTCGTCAAGACCTTTCGGAAAAGTCACAGATGATTTGTAGATGATGATGATGATGTGGGCATTGCAGGAACACCATCACACCCTGGCACACCATGTTGTTGCCTGCAGCATCAAGTTCCTGATCATCCTGTTGTCGCTGTTCGGAAACGTGCTGGTGTGCGTGGCCATCGTCACGGACAGGAGGCTGAGGTACACCTCCAACTACTTCCTCGTGTCCTTGGCAGCGGCCGATCTCCTGGTCGCTCTGGTCGTCATGATCCCGGCCGCCGTCAACGACACCTTAGATCGTTGGCCGTTCGGGGCTTGGTCTTGCGAAGTCTGGATCTGTTCCTATGTCCTGTTCTCCACGGCCGCCGTCGGTAACCTGTGCGTCATCTCCCTGGACAGGTATCTGCTTATCAAAGACGCGCTAACGCACGCGAAGTGGATGACGCCTGCAATGGTTCAGGCGATGATAGCCTCGGTGTGGGTTTCCGCGGCGCTCATATCCATTTTGCCGATCAGTCTGGGCTGGCACAGACACGACGCGTCTGTCGAAAAACTGGCTTCAGAGTCACAGCACGAAAAGTTTATCATCACAGTATGGCAAGTCGAAACGCCTGTGTTTGAAAGACACTTGACAAAACCGGCACACGAGGTTTGCTATTTCCAGCTCAGCTTTACTTATGCTCTGGCGACTTTCCTCACAACCTTGTATTTACCCGCTGTCGTCATCATGTGCTGCTACTTCCGCATTTACCAGATTGCAGAATTTCAGAGAGCAAGCATAATACGCGCTAGCAGGTGCAGCACAAGCTCTACTGCGTCGACGCCAAAGAAATACAAGGGCACGATCACCTTGGCCATGATCACAGGGACTTTCTTCGTCTGCTGGACCCCTTCGTTCGTCGCCACCCCCATTAGCGCCTACTGCGGATCTTGCATACCCAAAGCGATATTCAATATCTTTTTGTGGTTTGGCTATTTCAACTCTGCCATGGACCCCATCATCTACACCTACAACAAAGACTTCCGGAGAGCCTACGCTAAAATCTTCTCGCGCATGTGTCGCCAGTCACAGGAAAAGACTGCCACCGTGCCCGTGGTGAGGTTGTCTCGGTGTATGAAGTGCAGTCGAGGGAATGCCACTCATCCCCACTAGGGACCAACATTCTTTTTATATCAATTTACATTTGCTGATAGGTAATAATAATAATAATAATTATAATGATGATTTCTATAGCGCCTAATCTCCAAAGCCGGGGCTCTAGGCGCTTTACAAATAAATGTCTACAAAAAGGTGATAAATAAACACATAATAGAATAATAGATAAATAATCAACTAAATAAATGCGAATAAAAGCGTAAATACATAGATACATACACTACATACATATAGTCAGACATACAGTCAGTCATACAAACAAGCACTGACACCTACATACATACCAACAACCGATACACACCTACATCCATCATACACACTGAAAAACAACGGGTTGGTGATGGTAACGGGCTGAATCATTTATCTGAAGGCTGATGTGAACAGATGCGTTTTAAGGGCGTGTTTGAAGGACTGGGCAGATTGACTGTGCCGTATTTCCTGAGGGAGGCTGTTCCAGAGGACCGGGCTTTGGAAGGAGAAACGGCGCTGGCCGAAGGACTTTGTTCTCACGGTTGGAGTAGTGAGAATTCGTGAGTCGGATGAGGAACGCAGCTGCCTGGAAGGGGTGTAGATGTGTAAGAGTTCAGAGAGATAGAGAGGTCCACAGTCAAAGAGAGAGGTAAAGGTCAGAGACAGGATTTTGTAATGGATGCGAGCAGTGATTGGAAGCCAGTGGAGTGTGCGGAGAAGAGGAGTGACGTGGTCGGTCTTACGGGCTTTCAGCACCAGACAAGCTGCGTTATTCTGGACTTTGGTAAATGGGGCGGTCGGTGCTCTAGTGGTTTAGTGACTTTGTCACCGATGCTAGAGGTCAGATTCGAGTCCCACTAGGAACAAAGAATGTTTCCTTCTCGTACGTGGCACCGTTCATTCGGGCTGGTCGTCGGGGGTTCTCTCCGGGTGCTCCGGCTTCCTCCCTCCTCTGCTTTGGAAATGTTGAGCCCACAAAATTTGAAAATAAATGCAATTCTAATTCCGAAACTTACGTAGCTAAGCTGTCCCTTCGCACCACGTGATTGTAATGTGTTCATGTCCAGTGTGTGAGAGAATGCGTGTGATTCACGTGAGCGTGCGTGTTGGGTTCAGTTCGCGGCGCTTTGAGCCGATTCATGAAACTGGGTAAAGCGCCCATACAATATTCAGTGATTATTTTCATTATAGGCTAGACAAGATACTAGGGTTAGACAAGATACTAGGGCTTGAGGCAATTCAATTTAATTAAATTCAAAAACTTCATTACCCCTGTTTGGGGAGTTTGATTTCAGTAGCATTAATTAAAACATTACTAGTATATAAGCTTGAAGCGGATATATGCCTCTCTCCCCATGCACAAACACGCACACATGTCCACATACCCGCACCCACACTGTTTCATCGATCTGCCATTCAGTCTGATGGCCGACAGGACACAGCTGAGTCTGCCTCTCCTGGTGGTGCACCGAGACCAGAAGATTTATAAAACATTACAAAGATGAACATAAAAATAAAAAAAAGCAACCAAAATTTCCGCCTTTGCCCTTCTGTCTTTGCGTCCGTATGGGAAGGGGGAGCCGGGGTGGTCGAATGGTAGAGCGTTGGACTTCTAATGCTCGGGTCGTGAGTTCGATCCCGGCTGGGGCCAAATATTTGTGCTGGCTTTTTCATCGTTGCCCCGTCTTTGGTATCCCCCTATGTGGTGGAAAAGGACGTTAAACCCCCAAATGGGAAGCGGGCAAATTTTACGCTGTGCAAGATACGGCTGTTGAGAGAATCTTTCCGGATCCAACTCGCTCGCACCATGGCTATTTTGATTTTACTGTTAACGGCCATTTGCAATAAACCGTCCCCCACTCTTTAATGCTAACCTGTCCTATGTGCATTTTAGTGAATCATCAGCATGGCACTCTTGATACATTTCTCGAGCAGCGTATGGTTTCACTAGCCAAAGTCTATGGCACAGTCCACAAAGCTGAAACCAGCCTTCCCATCTTCAGTGTTTTTGAACCCTAGACGCTGTATATACATATATTCTGTATTGAAGACAGTTCAAGCTGTTGTTAGTAGTCATAGACGTCGTGGTCTAGTGTAAGAAATCCACTGGGTCATAGGGGCTAACAGTCTGCAAGCGCTCTCGGGTACTGCACATACCTCCAGGTTCGCGACAGGCGTGGTGTTTCCAGTGACGACAACCAGTCAGAAAAAGCTTTCAAGTTGCACTTTTGCAATGTTTAAAAAAAATCGTGACGTAAATGTTCTGTGACGTCACAAGATGACGAACTCTTGGTGACGGTATTATAAGTCATGCCGGACGATAACTCTCTTCAAGACGTTCACGAACCTACGCTGATCTTGCACTGTGCGCCATGGCAGAGGTAAGGACAATTAATTTCTCTTAGTATAAACAAAAGTGCTAACTCTCGGTTACCTCAATGTCATTCTACGCTGCGAGTATTTGTCTCCGTATGGAGATTCACAAGACGATTCAGAAAGCGTCATCATCACCAATCATGTCGAAAGGTTCAAAACATGTACACCCAGAAGACAAGAGACGAAAAATGAGGGGGGGGGGGAGGGGGGAGTATTCCCAGCTTTTGGCTGAAGACCTTCACGTGGACACAAAAGAACAACTTTATTTTACAAGACAGCTCATTTTGAAACAGTACGTGTTGGCAATTTCAAGTAAATACATGCAAACTTACATCCACAAAAACAAACGCACACGTACATGAACAGACACCATAATTTTAAGTACTGGAAAAAGATTGTACATCCTTCAATGAACTGTCCATTACAAAAAAACACACACACACACACACAGTCAACACATTTTTGTGCGATGCATATCGGTTATGAAAAAAAAACCCCAAAAAACTTTATTTCACAAGGACAGTGCAAGTGGTGCTCATCTCGGTCATTTCGGTGCTGCCGATCTCTCTTAACACATTTCGTACCGCGCACGAGTATCCCACGTGTTGGACTCCTTTTCGGCTTTGGCTCTGTGTCCGAAAATCAGGCAAGAGTAAAGGCTCCTTCACTGCTCTTAGTGCAGCAAACACGAGTACAATCAAAGTGCAACACTCCCACTAAGCCAAATTTAAATCCATGCAGACAAATTATTCATGATTTTTTTTTTATTTTTTTTTTTTAAAGAGAGACCACTCGTGCACAGCGCCAAACTTTCTTGTTCGGAACTGAGCTGATGAACTGACCGAGTATTGTTGTTTTGTCTGTTGTTCTGTAAGCGTGTTTTGAACCTTTCGGTATCCTGACAGTCTATTTTGTTGTATGTGTCACCATCATAATGACACATTTCATCATGTGTAATGATCCACGGGTGTCCAAACGGTCTTTTCTCCAGAATTCGTTCTCTCTGATGTAACAGAACGCGAGTTGTTATCACGGAGTTCGTACGTACTTGCTACCAGACACCTATCATAGAGGAACTTAAAACGCTAACGCGTTGTCCTGGTCATCTTTGTCTTGAGGGGGTTTTGCTACCACGACGTTCAATGACGCGACAAAACAGTTTGAGTGACTTTGCTACCATTGTAAAAAATGCCATCATCTTACCAAACAACCAGCGTTTCGAAGTTAGATATTTTCAAGTACAAGCATCTCGTGTAATGTGTAAAGGACTCAGTAAATTCAATAGTTTCGACGACAACTCGAGGGTTCCCTGGGGGAACGTACTCTTTCTCTTCTTTCGGTATAGATAGTACATTGTGGCAGGGAACCCTCGAAATACTTTTTTTTTTGTTTTTTGGCTCCCTTGTGTAACAATGGGAGTCTATGTATTAACCCTCCGTCGTCTCTGTGTGTGTGTGTGTGTGTGTGTGTGTGTGTGTGTGTGTGTGTGTGTGTGTGTGTGTGTGTGTGTGTGTCTGTGTGTGTGTGTGCAGTAAACTTTAACGTTGTCATTTTCTCAGGATCTCAAAAAAAGCAGAGGCACCAAACTTGGCATGCTGATAGACAACCACAAGACCTTTCAAAACATAATTATTATTTTGAATGACCTTGACGCAAGGTCAAGGTCAATAAAACTCTCTGTTTGAAAATTTTACATTGGCATTTTCTCGTAATCTACAAAGCCAGAGGTTTTAAACTTTGCATGACGATAGACATTGATAAGAACTTTACAGGTATACATGTAGTCAATGGCCTTGTGTCAAGATCAAGGCCGTACAAGCTATTTTTGTGAAACCTTAACATTGGCATTTTCTCAGAAACAACAAACAGCAGAGGTGCCAAACCTGTCGTGCCGATAGACAGTGATAAGACCTATGCACACATACCATCTTAAATGACCTTGGCTCAAGGTCAAGGTCATTAAAACAGTCTGTTGGGAAATTTTACATTTGCATTTTCTCAGAATCTAGAAGGATCAGAAGCCTCAAACTATGTGTGATGATTGACATTGGCAGCACCTTTACAGACATACATGTTTTCAGTGACTTTTCGTCAAGATCAAGGCCATGCAAGCGTTTCTTAGGAAACTTTAACCTTGGCATTTTGTCCAAAACAACAAACAGTAGAGGCACCAAACGGGGCATGGTGATAGACAGCAATGAGACCTGCTTTTCTGAATGACCTTGACTGAAGGTCAAGGTCATTAAAGCTGTCTGCTATGAATTTTAACATTACCGTTTTCGGGGGAACTACAAGTACTAGAGGCATCGAACTTGGCATGACGATAGACATTGAAGAGATCTCATTTGAATGACCTTGACCAAAGGAGAAGGCCATACAAACTATTTCGGGGAAAATTGTAATATTGCCAAGGACTCAGCGCCAGAGACACTTTACTTGGCGTGATAATGGATAGTGATAAGAGTTTTACAAACATACTCTTGTGAATGACCTTGACCTGTGTCACATGGGAGCCACGGAGGCTTCTGCATCTCTAGTAAAAACAAGGAGGAACGGCCCCGTCCTACAAAGTTGTTTCTCCAAACTTCATTTTATTTTGTCTGTTTTGTTGGGAAGAAGGGGAGAGAGAGAGAGAGAGGCAGAGAGAGAGGGTGGGTGGGTGGGTGTTTAGGAGTTTAACGTCCTTTTCCCCCACATAAGGGTGATATCAAAGACGGGGCAACGAGAAAAAGGCCAACACAAAAATTTGGCCCCAGCGGCCGGGATTCGAACTCTCGGTCCAAGCATTGAAAGTCCAACGCTCTACCATTCGATGAGTGAATGGCGGACACTGTGTGTGTGTGTGTGTGTGTGTGTGTGTGTGTCTGTGTGTGTGTGTGTGTTCTTTTAGCTGTTTATTGCTTTTTTTATCTTCTAGTAGCTTTTTAGTTTCTTTTAGTTATTTTAACTTCTCTGTAAGCGCTTAGAGCTCGCAGAGAATAAGCGCAAATAAATATTCATTATTATTATTATTATTATTATTCGGCCACCCTGGCTCCCCAGAGAGAGAGATAGAGAGAGAGAGAGACGTCAGTTCCGTGAACTAAACATTTGACGTCAGCCTCAGGCAGGTCGTCATACAGAGAGAGAGAGAGATGACGTCAATTCCGCGAACTAAACTTTTGACGTCAGCCTCTAGCACTGAGATGGTCTGAGGATGCTTGTTCATGTCTTGTGATTTCCCTGTTGGCTTTGTGACTTCTCCGACTGAATTATTTTTCACATGAAATCTTGAAGATCTAGAGGGCTGATGAAATGTCGGAAGCAGTGACGATACTTGCAGATTTTGTCTGTTAACCAAACATTTGACGTCAGTCTCACGCTGCTCGTCTGACAGATGATACTTCTACATATCTTGTGATTTCCTTGTTGCTTTTGTGACTTCCGTGACTGAATTAATTTTTACATAAAATCTGGAAGATCTAGAGAGCTGATGAAACGTGGACTTAAGTGCCTTGGATTGTACTTACGAAATTGCAAAATTGGAACTTTTTTGACCGGCGCTTCTCGCAGAAACATGAAAAATTTGTTTATCTAAAAGCTCTGCTTTTCTTAATACTAAAGCTATAATAGTGCAGTAGTTCATGTCATATATGCAGTTGGCACAAGTGACAAAAATACCGGAATGATGAGTAATTTGGAGCAGTCGTTTCATAGATATTTGGCCTTATATGCAAACCACCCCTACCTCGATAATATTTTTCTTACACAAAACCTGTCAGAGCTACAGAGCTGTGCTACGAAAACAGGCAGTATAATTGGATGATCTTCCCAATTTCAGAAAATGAAGCCATTTCAACATTTTTTTCGAAAAAATTCGTGACATGACCGATTTTTTCAAATCGGCGATAACTGTTCTCAAAATGCGGCAGGCTAAAAATCGTGAAAAATAGCTCTGGAGAATATGACTGCCCATTTTATCTCAAAGTAAAAAGCCGTCCGGCGAGGTGGTTTAGCAGATAGCCATCATTACATCCGTCCACACACACACACACACACACGTCAACTCCCACCAAAAAAGAACGTAGCAGCAAAGTGTGTACGTAAGGTGTCTATGACGCAGATTTCGTTACGTCACTGTGTGCGTGAAAGTAAGTATTGTGTGGAGAAACGTCACAGTCTTGTTTTGTATCACTGAAACTTGCTGCTGCGCGTAGCAAAATCTGCCCCGTCTCATAAAGTTGTTTCTCTATAATTAGATAGAGAAACAACTTAAAAAGTGGGACTGAGGCAAGTGTTTGATACATTGGTACGAGTTACAAGCGACGACGACGACGACAACGACGACAGTGATGCTAATGATGATGATGTCGACGACGACGACGATAATGATGATGATGTCGACGACGACGACGACGACGATGATGATGATGATGATAATGGAATTGCAGGACGGTAAAAGCACAGTGACAGAAAAACTTGCCTTGTCCGCCATCCTGTTCCTGATCGTGACCCTGTCTGTGTTCGGTAACCTGCTGGTGATTTTCACCATCTTGTCCACGCACCGACTGAGGGTTTTCTCCAACTATTTCCTTGCGTCGTTGGCCGTGTCCGATCTGGTGGTCGCCATAGTCGTCATGGTCCCAGCCGCCGTCAACGACACCCTCGGCCGCTGGCTGTTCGGACAGACGTTTTGCCCAGTATGGATCAGTTTCGACGTCATGTTTTCCACGGCTTCCATCCTCAACCTGTGCGTCATCTCCGTGGACAGGTACATGTTGTTTAAGGATCCGCTGAAGTACCCGCGCTGGATGTCCTTCGGGAAGGCCCTCAAGTTCATAGCCGTAGTATGGGTTCTGTCGGCGCTAATATCGTTCTTGCCCATTTCCATGGGCTGGCACAAGCCTGCCGCAACCTCCGCCGAGGAAGTGGAGGACCTGACGACGACGACGACGACGACGACGACGGCGCCTCAGAGCGGGACGAACACCACGGAAGAACTAAACATCACCACAGAAGACGAAATCTGCATTCTCGAGCTCAGTTTTGCCTACGCTCTTATATCGTCCACCGTCAGTTTCTACGTTCCCGGCGTTGTGATCCTAGTCTGCTATATCCGCATTTACTACCTAACGCGCACTCTGAAAAAAGACACAGTCGGGCGGCACAACCTTACGCAGATGCATGCGTTCGAGGCCATCAGGACCCTAGGCATCGTCACCGCAGCTTTCTTCATCTGCTGGATCCCTTTCTTCATCATTAACCCCATCGCGGCCTACTGCCAAACGTGCGTCCCCCTAGAGCTGTTTCAGACCTTCACGTGGTTTGGCTATTTCAATTCGTGCCTCAACCCCTTCATTTACACCTTCAACAGAGATTTCAGGCAATCCTTCATCGACATCTTCTTGCTCAAGTTTCGCAAGCTGAAACGGATTTCGGTAGTCGAGCGTCCTACTATCGGCCATACATCATCAGTGTCATCAGTCAGTCCCCCCTGAGTACGCCCGATGCCGGAGGACATAGAATTAGATCTGTAGTGTTTCTTGTAGTGAGAGCCGGAATGTATGAATGTCGCAACGGAACAGAATGATGAATCATAGTATTGCGCGCGTGTGTGTGTGTGTGTATGTGTGTGTGTGTGTGTGTGTGTGTGTGTGTGTGTGTGTGTGTGTGTGTGTGTGTGTGTGTGTTTTGATGACTTTTATTTTCCAAGGATATAAAACGATTGGATAAGCAGACTTGCGTTATGTCTTATCTGTGCTGAACTACAACAGCTGCTTAGTAAGACACACACACACACACACACACACACACACACACACACACACACACACACACACACACACACACATCCGTAAATATGTGAAACTGTCCGACATACATCAATAAAATAACAAGAGAAAGCAAATGAGAGATAGAGAGAGAGAGAGAGAGAGAGAGAGAGAGAGAGAGATAGAGAGAGATAGAGAGAGAGAGATAGAGAGAGAGAGAGAGAGAGAGAGATGAAATGAAATGAAAACATTACTTTACAACGGTTGAGATCACTGACGTAAAACAGTCAGTTTTCATACCTTACTGCTTACAACATTAAAAAAAATACAAAATAGTAAATCCATAGTAACAGAGAGAGACAGACAGACAGAGACACAGACAGAGACACAGACAGAGATAGAGAGAGAAGTTGGTTAGTCGGTTGTTTCGTGGTTTATTACTGTCATGTTAGTTTTCCCACATCGTCTGGGTTAAACGTGAAATCAAATACAGGACAACAATAAAAGAGCCAGCCAGAAACTTCTCTTTGTCTTCTAGGTCGCCTTTTGTACTCGGTCGCTCGTTTACATCACGACTGACTTTTTACGCCCGCGGGACATTAATTTAGGTGGCTGTTTTTCTGTCACGATGTATGTGTATATAGAGTCGCGCGTGTTTACAGATAGGGCGAAACATCTGCTGTAAACGAATGCGATTCTGCAAGAACAGCTGTTTGTACAGTCGGTGTAGGAATACTCATTTCTTGACCGGGCAGACAGGATGGATCCTACACAGAACATGTTTGCAGAATAATTATTATGATCTAAGGGCTGTCGGGTGGGTGCGTGGGTGTTTGGTGGTTTAACGTCCTTTTTTCACCACATACGGGTGATACAAAGGCGGGGTAACGATGAAGAAAGCCAGCACGAATATTTGGCCCCAGCCGGGATACGACTGAACTCAAGACCCGAGCGTTAGAAGTCCAACGCTATACTATTCGGCCACCCCGGCTCCCCCTAAGGGCTTTCGGACACGTGAATAATGAGGGGTTGGTGGGGGTTTGGGGGTTTAACGTCCTTTTCCACCATATAGGGTGATATCAAAGACACAAATCTTTGGCCCCAGCGGGGATCGAACTCACGACCCGAGCATTAGAAGTCCAACGCTCTACCATTCGACCACCCCGGCTCCCCCGTGAATAATAATAATAATAATAAATATCAGTCAAACGAAAACTTTTGCTGGTTGGTTGATGGCTGACAGGACAGCTTGACAGGAACAGACTAAGAGTAAGATCGGCTCGTTTCTGTCCACGTGCCCGATCAGCCTAGTGCAAGTCTTGTAGAAATTCCAAGGTAGCTGTCTTGAATCGCGCCGCGAAGGCTCTTGTCAGTGGTGACTGACTCTGGCCACAACTGTCAGTCTTCAGAGCACTCTTGTTGTTGCAGTCGTTGTGTGTGGGATTGTCTCCGGCCATGGTAAGCTCCTCGTATAATAACGCTGCGTTGGAATAGCTCGCCCCCCTTGTGTCATTTACACCTGCTGTAAATGCACTGCCACCGTCTGAATAACATAGCGATTGCACCATTACCACAAGGTAGCCCCCAACCCTAAACCTAAACCTAACCCTAAAGGCGCGTCTTAATTATGCCCGAATAAGTCCGAACAACCACGAAGAGCGAAGGAAAAATGCTTCGCCCGAATCATTTTGGGGCCTCGCGAAGAGATATTGGACAGTTCGGGCTTCGGTCGACATGCAATGCGAAGAACCCCGATCAACCGCGAATGATTTCGCCAGACGCTATCTGATTGGCTGGTCCAGATTCGTCAGCTATCTGATTTCAAGATGGCGGAGGGTCGCGCTCGTACATGGCCGGTGTCGGTTCAAAGTTATTCAATTCAATTCAATTCAATATAACTTTATTGTCTGTCGATGGCAGAAAATTTTCTTCTGGCTCGCACACACACACACACACACACACACACACACACACACACACACACACACACACACACACACACACACACACACACGCACCCCTACATTAATTTATCTAGACATATAAATCCATACATATTAAACACAGATCCTAAAGTAATGTGTGATGTCCAAGTCTAATACTATGCTACTAAACTAAGAAATCTAAACTAAAAGATGGCAAGGGCATAGCGGACATGACACAGCTGAGGAGTAAGCACAGTTATGAAAATCTCAACAAATAAAATCTATACATACTGGGGACGGGCAGTAAACACAGTCATGACTTTAAAATAGATACTGCTGAGGGAATGAAAGATTAATATTTCGGCAATGAAGAAGTTTCTTGGTGCTGCTGGAATACATTGATTACACCGATCTAAGTAGGCGAACTCTACCAAATGAGTGTGGCTGCGTTAAGCGCACGGTTACACGACTGCCAGTCTGCATGTTGCCGTACTCGGCTGCCTGCTGGCGGGCAAGTGTTCCGCGGCACACGCAGCCTGCGGCGTTGCAAGGTGTGGGCAGTGATTGGTCAGTTGGCTGTACGGACTGCCTGTGGCAAGCTGGCTGCCAGGAAAAATAGAACGGCTTTCTATTCCCGCGCCAGCACTGGCAGCCAGCGATTTAATTAGGGTTGCCAGCGTTGCCAGCCCTGCAAGTACCAATCCTGGCAACGTGTAGCAGCGGCCCTTAGTATAGTTCACCCGATACGGTCTAGGGGCCGGTGCGAACTATACTAACTGAGCTATAATAACTGGCATCCTCTGACCGGCAACTGAAGGGGGAGCCGGTGTCGTAGAATATTTCGGAACCAGGATAAATCTGAACCGGTTCTCAAAAATCCTAGGATATTTTGGAACCATTCCCATTTATCCCGCACCTGGCAGACAAAATTCATGTGGGCTAATGACCTTCTAGACGGTTCCGAAATATGCTGGTGGTTTTCAAATATCCTGTCACTAGATTCAGGATAAATTGGAATGGTTCCGAAAAATCCTGCCACCAGGGCCAGGATAAATCGGAATGGTTCCCATTCGTCCCAGTACCGAAGTATCCTGTGACACCGGGACAGTCAAGCGGTATGGAGCACTGACCGTTCAATGCTCGGGTCGTGTGTTCCAATCCTGGACAGGATAGGTGTAGGAGCCCAAACGTTGTGCTGGTTTTCTTTCTCGTTGAACCGTCTTTGATATCGCCATTATTTTGTGGAAAAGGGGGTGAAACCCCTAAACAGCCACCCCCCCTGGGACAGCAAAAGACGGAGTGTGGGCGGGCACGCATGAAACGTCACGTATCAGACTAAATAACAAAGGAAAACGACGATAAGAACAGCATCACCGACCGGCCTCCGTAGTGTAGTGGTTAGCACTTCGGACCATGGACCGGGAGACCCGGGTTCGAGTCCCAGCTTAGGCAAGCGGGATTTTTCCTACCTAGGTTGGCTCATACCCTGAGCGGGTGTGCTATGGGCCCTGTGGGGAGGCTGTTGCCACACAGCCGAGATTCACCCACTTCACGGGTGCGACTTTGGGGGTGCTTCCCTTAGTATGACACGTCTTATGATGTGGATGATTACACGGCCGGCACCGCAGGTCGGTCTGGTTAATGCCGGGATATTTATGACAGGAAGCGTGGAATGCGGCCCTGTCCCGCAGTCCCAAACCACACGGACCATATCATGCATATCACGCATAATAAAACTTGCCCCAGCTTCCGAACCCTGCGTAGATTCCACCCATTACCTGGGAGGAACACCACTGAAACTGGCAAAGAGTTGGGGCAGCCCCCCCCCCCCCAAAAAAAAAAAAAAAAAAAACAAAAAAACAAACAAAACAAACAAACAAACAAACAAACAAACAACCCAGCACCAGCACCACCACCACCACCACAACAACAACGACAATAAGAACAGCAGCAGCACCACCACCACAACAACAACGACAATAAGAACAGCACCACCACCACCACCATCACAAGATCAACAACGACAATAAGAACAGCACCACCACCATCACAAGAACAACAACGACAATAAGACCAGCACCACCATCACAAGAACAACAACGACAATAAGAACAGCAGCACCATCACCACCTCCACCACCACCACCACCACCACAACAACAACAACAACAACAACAAGAAGTTCACAATTCACGCCAGCTCCACGAAACACGATTGTTTTGTGCGATATGCATAGAAAACTCTCTTCGTTCGCACCCTGTACACCTGCTAAGTATGCGCGTTTAGCACAATGTCGAAGACCAGATGGTGTGAAGACTATTTACGAGTGTTCCATGACGAAGGTCCGTCACCAGTGCGTGCATGATGTTTACGTGCTATTCTCACATACAGAAGTACATGTATTCGTGCAGGCAGTCACCTGTTACGTCCACTAGTTAGGGTCAGACTGAATGTAACTCACTCACACCTGTCGCTCAAGCCTGCCGAATTCTGCGTAACCGATATCGTGGTTGTGCTGTTGTACACTACTTGCTGTGCGTGCAGATTGTCGATAAACACTCCATTTACGTTGCGTCGTGGACGGTTATGAAAACCACGTATCAGGCGCGTAGGAAGATGCTGAGAGGAAGGGGGGGGGGGGGCCACGAAGTCGGGTAAGCCATACGGCCGGGGTGAAGAAGGGGGGGGGGTGTTGTTTGTGTGTGTGTGTGTGTGTGTGTGTGTGTGTGTGTGTGTGTGTGTGTGTGTGTGTGTGTGGCAGACAGAGAGAGGCAGACAGACAGAGAGGCAGAGAATGGCAGAGAGAGAGAGAGAGAGAGAGAGTGTGTGTGTGTGAGTGTGTGTGTGTGTGTGTGTGTGTGTGTGTGTGTGTGTGTGTGTGTGTGTGTGTGTGTGTGTGTGTGTGTGTGTTGGCTGCCAAAGATTGTGTCCTGCGACAGCAGAGCAGGGGGGGGGGGGGCCTTCACTGGTGGGCCCCCTCTCCTCTTCTCAAAAGCAAGGGGGGCCCAAAGATATTCGGGCCCCCCTTCCAAAAATCGAACGGGGGCCTGGGCCCCCAGGGCCCCCGTGGTTCCTACGCCCCTGCGTATACCCACCGCATCCTCTTTTTGTCGCTGTGTCGCACCCAACAGTACTTTTCACGTGTTTGGGTTTTAACCCTTTCAACGCTTTTCGCGTACGTCATGTCATGACGTAAATCCAGTAGTCAGAACAAGCTGCTCGAACACGGAACCTTCGACCAAACCACCAACCAAATAACGTATAAACAAACGCGAATTCGTAATGGAAACACGCCCTTAAAACACATCTATTCATATCAGCCTTCAGATAAATCATTCAGCCCGTTACCAACACTAACCCGTTGTTTTTGCAGTGTGTATGTATGTAGTAGGTGTGTATTGGATGTTGGTATGTATGTAGGTGTCAGTGCTTGTATGTATGTCTGACTGTATGACTGACTATATGTATGTAATGTATGTATGTATATATGTACGCTTTTATTCGTATTTATTCAGTTGATTATTTATCTATTATTTATGTGTTTATTTATCACCTTTTGTATACATTTGTAAAGCGCCTAGAGCCCCTCATTATCCCCATTATTATTATCATTATTATTATTAAATTGCCCGCCATGTTTCGAAGTTTTCAACCGCTTCATGTTCGTTTAATAGCGTACGCTACTGTGTGGAAATGTATGTTTAGTTCTAAAAGCACATGCTTGCAACTGGTGCACATAAAAGTCGTGGAATCAAAACTACTGCAAATCACGACAGTTTTTGCGATCTGTGCCCTAGATGGAACGGAGTGGGCAACAGGTCAATTGTGCGAGTATTCTGTTCTAGTGCTCGAAGAATTTGAACAGAAACAAAGCAGCCGTGTTCACCACGCCGTTCTCACTGCACCACCGGGACGACTTTTACGACCCTTTTCGATTTACTGTGGTGGGGTCTTCAGTTGTCTTCATTAAAATCTTGTCCATATGTCATGGCCATGCATCATAACTGATGGAATCACGCACAGTGAAGTCCTAAAAACACCCGTGCTGTCAGGCTGCGACCTTCTTAGCTCCCAGACTTGTACAACGCAGATGGCAATCAAATCACGAACATTTTGAAATGGCAAAACATCCCTGTCCGACTGACCTCATGGCGAGCGGGTTTACAAGATGGCTGTCAAAAAAAAAAAAAAAAAAACACTGAGCGCTACTACGATTCAAAAGCACCCTTTGGAGTGTGGAAATGTGCAACTTGTGTGTTTAATATTTTTCTTAGTGGTAGCAAGCTATTGAAGCTGCTGGAGGAGCGGTTATCAACCCATCACTACATTTACTCATTACAACAGTACACTAGCCTGTATAGTGTATAATTATGATCATATTTTCACGGATGTGACCTCAGTCCTTGTCCTTGTTTGAACCGATATCGATGCTAGGAGAGACTACATGATAGGAACAGACTAGAGTAGGCCAAATACGCCCTCATGGCAGCAATCCGCCCCCTCCCCCGCCCCCTCCCCCGCCCCCTCCCCCTCCCCCTCCTCTTCTTTATCATCGTAGTATCGTATCGTAGGCCTAAGACGCTGTCTTGGCAGAGCCCCCCCCCCCCCCCCCCTGAGTGGTGTGTGTCTGCAAGCAGAGAGTGGTGTGTGTCTGCAAGCAGAGAGTGGTGTGTGTTTGCAAGCAGAGAGTGGTGTGTGTTTGCAAGCAGAGAGTGGTGTGTGTCTGCAAGCAGAGAGTGGTGTGTGTCTGCAAGCAGAGAGTGGTGTGTGTCTGCAAGCAGAGAGTGGTGTGTGTCTGCAAGCAGAGAGTGGTGTGTGTTTGCAAGCAGAGAGTGGTGTGTGTTTGCAAGCAGAGAGTGGTGTGTGTCTGCAAGCAGAGAGTGGTGTGTGTCTGCAAGCAGAGAGTGATGTGTGTTTGCAAGCATAGAGTGATGTGTGTTTGCAAGCAGAGAGTGATGTGTGTTTGCAAGCAGAGAGTGATGTGTGTTTGCAAGCATAGAGTGGTGTGTGTCTGCAAGCAGAGAGTGGTGTGTGTCTGCAAGCAGAGAGTGATGTCATCATGTGTGTTTGCAAGCAGAGAGTGGTGTGTGTTTGCAAGCAGAGAGTGGTGTGTGTTTGCAAGCAGAGAGTGGTGTGTGTTTGCAAGCATAGAGTGGTGTGTGTCTGCAAGCAGAGAGTGGTGTGTGTTTGCAAGCAGAGAGTGGTGTGTGTCTGCAAGCAGAGAGTGGTGTGTGTCTACAAGCAGAGAGTGGTGTGTGTCTGCAAGCAGAGAGTGGTGTGTGTCTGCAAGCAGAGAGTGGTGTGTGTCTGCAAGCAGAGAGTGATGTGTGTTTGCAAGCAGAGAGTGGTGTGTGTCTGCAAGCAGAGAGTGGTGTGTGTCTGCAAGTAGAGAGTGGTGTGTGTCTGCAAGCAGAGAGTGGTGTGTGTCTGCAAGCAGAGAGTGATGTGTGTCTGCAAGCAGAGAGTGGTGTGTGTTTGCAAGTGCCTAGATCTGAGTGTGTACCGGTAAATAGTTTTGTTTGTTTGCAGGACCAAAATACAAATGGTTAAGAATCATCAGGTATCTATCAGGAACACAATGCTCACAGTATGAATGGGAATGTCTCAGTAACGAGTGAGGTAAATGTGCATTCACCGACAGAAAACATAGACACGCCAAAACATACACAAGGTGAAAAAAAGTGTATAAAATTCCTTTCATACAATATTGAGGGTTTGTCTAGTATAAGAGACTCCGAAATACTTGACTATATAGAGGAGTTCCATTTTGTTGCACTTGTGGAAACATTTTGTGAGAGCGTTCCGGCTGATTTGCTTCCAAATTACAAGGTACCTGTACATATGTTTGACTGGGTCTTATGTTTTCCGAAGCTGCAAGTCGTTTGTCTGGCGGTGTTGTCATGTTGGTTAGATACGAGCTGTCACATTTTGTACAGCAAATACATGTGACATTTGACAACATGATTGTACTATGTGTATCAAAAGAGTTGTTGGGTACAGATACAGACACGCTGGTGGTGGGTGTTTATATTCCCCCTGTTGATTCTCCTTACTACAAGAAAACTGAAATATACAATGGCGTTATCATGTTGGAGGATTGTATACTTGACCGTATCACACTTAAAGGTGATTACCCATTTATAGTGCTAGGCGATCTTAACGCCAGAACAGCTTGTGAGAATGCATCTGGAAATGATAATAACATTGATGATCTCATCTTTGACTATGTAGATAGTACCTACATTGATACTTCAGCAAATCAATTTGACTTTAACCGTTCATCTGCTGATTGCAACTTTAACCCATTTGACCGATACTTATTACAGATTTGTAATGAATTTGACCTGTTTATTGTCAATGGCCTGAGTGATTCTCGCAATAGTTTTTCAAATGATTTTACTTACATATCAAACACAGGTTGTAGTGTGATTGATTTTATTGTATCCATGCAACTGTTTGACAGGTGTAAGGCGTTAGTGGTTAAACCCTTTATTGACTCTAAACATATGCCTGTAGAATTTGTTTTCTCACTTGGTCACAGTACTGTGCACTTACACCAGTCATGTCGTAAGAGTTGTCATTATGAGACGTACACACTGAGGGGCGAAAGTTAAGGGCCGGAAGAAGAATTACCTCTCAAAAACAAACAACTCAACACAACACCTTCATCTCAAAGAATCTTTTAATACAACATCTTAGCTTTCAAATCATGTAAACAAAATCAATAACAACGGAATTCCATTCGCGCAGCAAGCGTCCAAAGTACCCATGTGTGGCAAGAGGATAAAATAGATGTTTTTAATAATAGTCTTCAATCTGTTGAAATAGATTTTTGAGGAAGCTTTGCAGCTCGTTTCCAATGATTTAATGCAGCATGGGTACAGTTTAGTGATGGGCTGCGTCTGGCAGGTACTTGTATGAAGCATACTGTGTATAATACAAATAGCAAGCGTAAGTTGTGGTTTGACTTAGAATGTAACTGCGTCTGGCAGGTACTTGTATGAAGCATACTGTGTATAATACAAATAGCAAGCGTAAGTTGTGGTTTGACTTAGAATGTAACTGCGTCTGGCAGGTACTTGTATGAAGCATACTGTGTATAATACAAATAGCAAGCGTAAGTTGTGGTTTGACTTAGAATGTAACTGCGTCTGGCAGGTACTTGTATGAAGCATACTGTGTATAATACAAATAGCAAGTGTAAGTTGTGGTTTGACTTAGAATGTAACTGCGTCTGGCAGGTACTTGTATGAAGCATACTGTGTATAATACAAATAGCAAGCGTAAGTTGTGGTTTGACTTAGAATGTAAAAAAAAAGTCGAACATTACTGCAAAGAAGATTGAAATGTTTCAGTAAGAGTCATACAGATGAAGACAGGTCGTCAAACCTGCAGAAGCGAAAAGAATATATATAAAGCACTTTTACAAAAGAAGAAAATTGACTTTAAGTGAAAACAACTTAATATGCGTAAAGAAAACAATTTGGGCTACATTAAAAACTTTGCAGAAAAAGAGTAGAAGTATTAATTCCACCTCCTTGGATGAATGGCATGGACATTTCAGTGATGTTTTTAATTCTTTCCCAGATTTAAGTGATGATCATTGTACTGATGAGGATGTTGTTGATGTTAACATCGATTTAGACGATAAAACCCAAGATGTAAATAGTTGGTTAAACAACCCAATTACTTTTGATGAGGTAAAGCGGGCCATACTGTCTCTGAAAAAAAATTATGAGAAAGCTGCGGGTCCAGATGGTCTTATTGGGGAAATGTTTAAGTCATCGTCACACATTATTATACCTTTTTTGGTTACATACTTCAATTACCTCTGAAAATGGACTTTTTCCAGATGCTTGGACAGAGGCAGTTATCCAACCGTTACACAAAAAAGGTGATATAAACCATCCCGATAATTACCGTGGTATATCTCTCTTGAACATATGCAGCAATTTTTTTTGCCCCAACTCTTTGCCAGTTCCAGTGGTGTTCCTCCCAGGTAATAGGTGGAATCCACGGAGGGCTCGGAAGGTAGGGTATTTTTTATTATGCATGATGATGGAGATGAGGATGATGGTAAGATGATGCTATGGAGGTCCGTGTGGTTTGGGACTGCGGGACAGGGCCGCATTCCACACTTCCTGATTTAACAGAAAGTTTTGAATGTCCCAGGGGCCTTAAACAGGGGGAAATTTGTAGTCCTGTATTATTAATGAATTAACTGCGGACGTCAGACAGAGCGGGCGCCATGGTATCCAACTTACACCTGAACAGATCGATTTTTTTTCCTTTTTTTATTTAGAGGTGTGATCAACTGCGTGTGTGTACGTGTTTGCCCCCCCCCCCCCCCTTCAGTTATGGGCCTATGGCCTCCACTGAATAAAATTTTTGTCATTGTCGTTGTCATTTTGTCTTTGTCTGCTTTGGACGCGAGTGCTAGCGGTGCTAGTGGCCATGTAGACTTACTGTGACTAGGGCAGCATGGCTTGTTATGCAAGCAGTATGGGCATGTCAGTTGACAAGTGCTGACAGTTAATCGATTACCTCTGTACCCACAACAACGTGTGTGTGTGTGGGGGGGGGGGGGGGGAGGAAAGGGCGGTGGGGAGGAGGGAAAGGACGACTTGTTACATCGTAATCGACATTTAGGTTACCGTGTGAACAGATTACCTGCAGTCTTGCTGTTTGTTCTATCCTTCGTAATTCACAAAGGGAACTTCTGCGATGAATGGCTCATTAGTGAACTCGCTAGGAAGGGTAGGGTGGGTGGTTGTTTAGGAATTTAACGTCTTTTTCCACCACATATGGGTGATATGAAAGACGGGACCACGAGAAAAAGGCCAGCACAAATAATTATTTGGCCCTAGCCGGGGATTCGAACTCACGACTCGAGCATTGAAAGTCGAACGCTGTACCAGTCGGCTATCCCGGCAGATAGTATAGCATTAGCTCCTTTGTGAAGGTGGCCCTACGTTTAGGAAGCACCAACTGAAATTGAATTTCTTTTTGCTTCACTTCGTTCAAGGTGTGCAATAGTTATAATTATGAAGATAGCATCATTATAACCACTGTTATTTCCGTTCTTGATAAACCACAATTCTTCAAAGAGGCTAATGTCACAATCAATTTGTATGCTCACAGATCGTTCTGAGCTGTTTTCTGGGTATCTATCATCACACCACGTAGACACCTGGACAGTGACAGCGTCTGTAATGCTGGTACCGAGCAAACAGAAGCTGACTCGATGACGCGGCGACTACAATGAGCGCTCCAGTAGTGTAACAACAGTCGTAGAATTGGAATGTTTGACCGTTCGCGCAACTTGAAGTGTAAACCACATTGTATTGCATTAAGAGCTGTACTAATCATCCAGATAGAGTATTTCGAGCGTAATAGCGAAACCACGAGCAAAAACTGATTCCAAAACGTAAGTTGGCATTAGCAAAGATAGAATAAGCCCGTTTAAGCCATTTTCACCCACGAAGCGTGAAGGAAACCAAACAAAACGAAACGCAATTTGTTGGTGGGCCTAAACTTAACGATTGTGTAACGCGTCTGACAGGAACTCTGTTGAACGGCCATCACTCCTGTCATGGTGAAGTGTGAGGTTCGATCCAAGGTCGAGCTGTGATACGTGATCTACCTGCGAGTTTTCCTGGCTACCGGGATAGCCGAGCGGGAGAGCGTTTGACTTTCAGTGCTCGGGTCGTGAGTTCAAACCCCGGCTGGGGTCAAATATTTGTGCTGGTCTTTTTCTCGATTGTTGCCCTGTCCTGAATATGGTATGGTATGGTATGGCAGATTTCTCCATGATGCACATATCCATCTCTTTTGTAATGCTCATGGCGCCGCAGGGCTGGAGAACGAAGCTTTAAAAGCCTGCTGCCGCTAAGCGCTATTTTATGTGCAAACCTTCACCCTGCTGTTCACTCTGGTGCGTGCGACAGTATTTCTGTTTTCCACGATACCGGCCACAGCCTACTCTTCTTCGAAAGATTGACGTGGGGGGTTTAGCGTGCACACTTGACATTTGTGCGTGCGTGTGTACACGAGGGCGGACAGGCACCGTAAACAAGTCTGCGCGTGATTTTGACTCGATCTGGAAAGAAAAATCCATCCAAATTTCTGCCCACCAGGGGAATCGAATCGGGCGGCTCAAGATCCGAAGTCGAGTACTTTAACCACTAGACCAAATCCCCTTGTCTATCATCCGTATGTGGTGGAAAAATACCGGTATTATACGTTAAACCCTCAAACACCCACCCACCCTTCTGGTTCTCGAGATGCTCATCAGGGATTTTTTCCGGGACCTCCGGCTTTCCTCCCCCAGCAAAATTCAAAAAGAGGAAAGCGAGTGGTGTTGAAAAAGCCATTTCAAAGCAAACGCAAACGTCTAAATCAGTAAATGTTAAAAAAAAAAGTCTTCCGTGGTAAAGAAAATGGTTCCACTGAATGGTTTTCAGGAGTAAATGAATCCACTCGGCTGGAAAATACCCAGAGATTACGGCGTCAAACCAATCGAACATTGCAAAAGAAGGCACTGGAAACTACCAGCGGATATTCATTAAGTTACGATGCGTTGCCTTGTGCAGAACTAATCCTTTATGATCCGATTTGACGTTAATTACACAATACGGGCACACCTGTTTCGGAGACTTTGGGGTTGTTTGTGTGTGCTCGACTCGACAAAGCACACAGCAACTGCACATTTTCTAGATGTACAATATAGTACGTGCAAGAGTTTCCCATTCAAATCAATTCAATTCTAAATTTAAAAATACTTTATTATCTGTTATAAAAATACATTTTAAAACAGAAAATTGTCTTTAGACATGCAATCGGATCATTCAAAGACACCGTATTTGAAATCCCGAGAGAGAGAGAGAGAGAGAGAGAGACAGACAGACAGACAGACAGACAGACAGACAGACAGACAGTACATTTTCACACATGCCCTCGCTAATTTTAGTAACTTCTATCTAAGTAGAAGCAGCCGAACACACACACACACACACACACACACACACACACACACACACACACACACACACACACACACACACACACACACACACACACACACGTACACACACACACACACACACACACACACACACACACACACACACACACACAATCGCATATGCAGCAACAGGAATCGGCAAAGGGAAAATAGCAATAAATCCAGAGAGAGAGAGGAGAGAGATTAGGCGGAGGGACGGGGGGGGGGGGGGGGGAGGGGGAGGGAATGGTGTGGGGTAAAGGTGCATTAGGCTTTTCTGAAAATGTATCGCTGCCTTGACATTTCAAGGAACTACGTTCGAGGGCAGTCCAGCCGACACTTTGGACCGCTCCCAGAATTGAGCAGATGGTTTGAAACGATACCTCGCAGCGGCCAACGTGCGGTGTTGAAACAAAATCGTCTTCATATTTGAGGGGCATCTCTGACAGGCGATTCAAGTGTTGAACAGGAAGCTGTCAAAACTGACCTTTTGCGATTTCTTGACATGAAGATCTCGACATAACGGCGTTCACTTTAGTTTTCATTCGGCTGGTAAACTGGTGACACACTGGTCTCTCTTGACGGCCCTGTCTGTGTTTCAAAAGTGCTGTGCAAAACAACAACAACAACAACAACCACCGAGCAAACTGTTCGACTGCAGTCCTTCATCTCACTCTAACACACATCAACCCCTCCCAACACACGCAAGCACGCACGCACGCACGCACACACACACACACACACACACCCTCTCCCCCACCTCGACACAGACACCCCTCCTACGATGGGGCCGTTTTGTCTAGACAGACTATCATTACAGCTGAGCTTCCTGGTAGGTAGGAGAAAGCTTATAGGAACATGAAACGAAGCAACAATACATGGGATCTTTTAAAACGCAGTTTTAAAGATCCTGCAGGGCGTGTTTTATCAGGTTTTTTTTCGACTGTCAAGGAACGCAGCAGTCACGTTTCGTTAAAGGCGCTATTGCTACCATTACTAGGTTCTATACATGCAGACTTCTCGGGTTTTTTTTTCTAGCTTTGTTATCCCTTTCGGGAAATTTGGGCTGCTTTCCCCGGCGGAAGCACGTCACCGCGGTGCAGCGCCACCCAATACGTATTCTTTTTTTTTCAATTTTTGCTGGGGTAGGAAAGCCGGATAACCCGGAGAAAAAATCCCGATGAGCAGCCCGGTAGACAGGAAAAATCGGTATCACATATCACAAGCTCTACCTGGGCTCGACCCCACGCTTCATCGCCGTGACAACGGTGACGGCCGTTCAGCAGCGCAGCGGCTAAGTCCACCACTCACCCCTTTGGAACAGTTGTGCTTGTGACTGCGCCTGACCACCCGAAAAAACCTATCTGAGAGATTAGTAGAGTTCCGAATGCAACACATGGACATTTGATGGCCGCGTGATCGAGGAAAACTCAGCCGTCCGTAAAAAGCGTCCGCCATGTTCCCTTTGTCGTCTGCTGGAACTCAATGAGTTACAAGCTCGAGTGTCTTTGCGCCACTAGTCATGTTTAGTAGGACTTCGCAAGAAGGACTTCACTGACCAGCGTAACCCATTTTACATGTAAATTCGGCACGGTAGGGGGTGCCATGAGCTAACCGAGGAGCGTTAGCCACCCACCCACTTACCACCTACCGTGTGAGCGTAATAATTTACATGTAAATGGGTTACGCTGCTCAGCGAAGTCCTCCTTACGAAGTCCTGTTTAGTAGGACTTCGCAAGAAGGACTTCACTGACCAGCGTAACCCATTTTACATGTAAATTAGGCACGTTAGGGGTACCGTTAGCTAATCGCAGCATGTTAGCCGCCCGCGGCCTCTGCCGTGTGAGCGTAATCTACATGTAAATGGGTTACGCTGCTCAGCGAAGTCCTCCTTACGAAGTCCTACTAAATATGCCTACTGTCTCCGGCGACTGCGCTGTGGTTTCAGTCAGCTAAACCCAAGCAGCCTGTCTGTACATGCTAGACACCACCACAACAGCTCCTAACGACCTGTGAGTCTTTAGGAAAAAAAAGAACAGAAACCTTAAAATTAGAGCCTTTAAAGTTCTGCTTGAGTAGCGATATCAGTTTTCACCTTGTAACTGCTGCGACGTGCCGCAACGTGTAAGCAGAGCCTCTCTAATGCACAATCCGTTTGCAGGAAACCTTTTTCTCCTGAGCAATATCCCCGTGAAAGAAGATGAAAGTAACAATGAAGAGAGGGGCAAAAGGAAATGGGGCCGGGAAATGCTGTGGTATTTCATTTACAACCCCTTGTGTGCATATGTCAGTGCGTTCTCGCTCCAGCAGAAGACTTTGTTTCCTTTTGATTGGCTGGGCTCTCTCTCTCTCTCTCTCTCTCTCTCTCTCTCTCTCTCTCACACACACACACAGATTGTTTTATCCCGTTTGATCAGTTAGATAATAGTAGTCTTTTGCAATGGCAGGTATGAAAACTGACTATCTGACGTCAGGCTGCCTCTACCATTGTAAAATAAAGTTTAGTTGATTCATTAACACTCTCTCTCTCTCTCTCTCTCTCTCTCTCTCTCTCTCTCTCTCTCTCTCTCTCTCTCTCTCTCTCTCTCGGGGAGCCGGGATAGCCGAATGGTAGAACGTTGGACTCCCAATGCTAGGGTCGTGAGTTCGAATCCCTGCTGGGGCCACATAATTTGTGGTGGCCTTTTTGTTCGTTGCCCCGTCTTTGATATCACCCATACGTGGTGGAAAAGGACGTAAAACTCTCTCTCTCTCTCTCTCTCTCTCTCCCCTCCTCCTCCCCCCCCCCCATCCCCACCCCCGATAAACGGGTTTAGATGGTGTTCCTGATTGTTACGAGCTCTTTGCAGCTTGAATAGTGTCGAAGTGTTTAGCACCGACGTGTCTGTAAAAAAATAATAATAAAATAAAACCCGATTCTGCCCGGGGAATCTTTTGTGTGAACGGGAGAAAGCTGTTGAATAGCCAGTGAAACTGACACACACAGCCATCCGGTCACGGTCCATTTGTCTTCTTTTGCTGATTTCGGCTGACTTTATTTTCAGAGAAACCTGATTCCTGTATGGGGCTAATCCGGTACGCGGCTCAGTAGAGCAGAATTTTTAACGAGATCGGTTTGCTTTGCTGTCGTAACGGCTGCCTGCGTGAAACACTGAAAGGCCCGAATCATGATGGAAGTGTATGAACGTCAAATTTATGTATAGGCATAACCTAAGGCGTATCATGTGTTTGACTAGGGATTATTTTGCTGTGGGTCCATGTCATTAGGGACATGTGTACGTACATGATCCCTTTAGAAAAATCGCCTGCTTCCACACACCTCTTACAGAGAAACCTTTCAAAGTAGCGGATTAGCGTAATGTCTGCTGCATGGATTTGGCGTAGACTTTTCCATATTATCTTTACACTTACGTTTTTCGGTTTTTGTTTGTGGACATTAGCGTCGCAGAGATCAAGTTACGCTGACAACGACAACCGTGCCATTCCTACTGGCACAGGGTCCGGCTGAGTTTGAAATAAAACGTTTGAAAACACACAGCTACTGAACTTGCTTTTTATCGTTTTTGTTCGTTTCATAACGTGTTTTTTTACAGGGTGGGTGTTTTAGGAGTTCAACATGCTTTTCCACCACGTATGGGTGATATCAAAGACGGGGCAACGAGAAAAGGGCCAGCACAAATATTTGGCCCCAGCCGGAATTCGAACTCACGACCCGAGGATTGAAAGTTCAGCACTCTACCATTCGGCTATCCCGGCTTCCGTGCTTTTTTACAGTCAGTTAGACAGTCAGCCAGGTAGACAGGAAAAACCGGTATCACATAATTATCACATGCTCGTCCTGGGCTCGAACCTACGCTTCATCGCCGTGACAGCGGTGACAGCCGTGCAGTAGCGCAGCGGCTAAGTCCGTTACCTATTAGACCACCACTCACCCCTTTGGAACAGTTGTGCTTGTGACTGCGCCTGACCACCCGAAATAACCTGAGAGATTAGTAGAGTTCCGAATGCAACACATCAGTTAGTCAAAGGACCTAATTAAACCAGTTCAGCATATGCGATGAGCTCCCACGAAAATGGTGGTGGCTCAAATTGAGATTTGTTTTTATCATTTTCAAACAACTGATACAAGTTCTGTGAAAGTTAAGGTTGAATCTAGCTTATATAATAATAATAATAATAATTGTATAGGCGCTTTACCCAATTTCATGGATCGGCTCAAAGCGCCGCGAACTAAACCCAACACGCACGCTCACGTGAATCACACGCATTCTCTCACACACTGGACATAAACACATTACAATTTCAATGTTAAAAATGAGCATTTAATACAACTACGCCATATTGTCATGATTCCCACTCACACTTTTTAACCAGCTAGTTTGGCCGCTTCTCAATAGTAAGATTTCAATCAACATATCTCAGGCCCACACCATCCTACAGGAATTTTTTTTTATAAATACCAAAAGAGGGGGCCATTTTCTGCACTTGTCAGTGCTCCCAATAACTCCATAATAAATGCCCCAAATCACCCTTTGTCCCCCTTCTGTGGTGTACCAACCATCATATATTTGACGGTAGCCTAGTATCTGGTACATTTTTCCGAATCATTCGATAAGAAACTTCTACTCTGGTTGGGAGCCGGGGTGGCGGAATGGTAGAACGTTGGACTTGCTGGACTAATGCTCGGGTCGTGAGTTCGTATCCCGGCTGGGGCCAAATATTTGTGTTGGCTATTCCATCGTTGCCCCGTCTTTGATATCACGCGTATGTGGTGGAAAAGGACGTTAAACCCCCAAACCTCCACCTCCACCCCTCCACTCAGGGCCAGCAGTACGAGTGCACAAAAATCCGCACTGGGTGTTCCGGGCAAAACAAATGACAACACTACAAAACCACGCTCTTTGCCTATACAGACCACACAGTGATTTTCTCGACTGTTCACGCAGCTATATGGGATAGTTGTCCCTATTTCCCCATTGTAACCTGTCCTGGTTCTAATCACTCTTGTGTGGGGAGGGGAAGGGGGGGGGGGAGACGCAAAGAAGCAATTGAAGACCCGCCGTCTGACATTTCCAATTCTAGGCTCACAGATCGTCCGGGGGCTGTTTTAGTGGTGTCTAGTATCGTACTATACTGATATGCGTGCACAGGTACAACCTTACACAGACTAGCATTGAGCATGAGCAGACAGAAGGTGAAGCCGAAACGCACGGCGTTGCCCCAGTCTTGATACATGTTTGACTAGAAGAGCTACGGGTCGTTGAAATTCTCCTGTATCAGGGCGGTCGGTGGTGCAGTGGTTAAGAGACTTTGTCACTAATACGTGATTGAAGCACAACTGTTCCGAGACAAAATATGTCTTCTGTGACTACTAGACATGGCGAACGTTGGGTGTTTCATTATCGACAAAGCACACCTTACGATCACACGATCTCACCTATTGCACACAAAGCCAGATGTGCAGTCCAGTTTCCCTGGGAACTGTGTCGTCGAGTTTCACGCGACTTGACTGCACTCTGCGGTGGTGGTTTCGTTCAGGTACATGTAATTATAAATAATAATGAGGATTTGTCTGGCGCCCAACCTCCTGCTGGAGCTCTGGGCGCCTCACAGTAGCAGGGTAACATTAGATACACATTACATATACATTACATACATGTTACATACACGTTACATACTTGTTACATACACGTTTCACACACGTTACATACTTGTTACATACACGTTTCACACACGTTACATACACGTTTCACACACGTTACATACACGTTACATACTTGTTACATACACGTGTCACACACGTTACATACACGTTACATACTCACAGTCATAACACATCCTTACACGGCAAATGATGATAACAATGATGGTGAAACAATCAATTTTTAACTCTTAAGAGCCCGAGACCGACCACCCCCTCCCCGCTAATAAGACCGTAAAAAGAACAAGCCACTGCACACCAATAGCAGCCACTTCAAGCCACTATTACGTAAGGCGTGGGCCTTCCCGCTAGGTCCAAGACCACTGCTGACTGCGTAATAGCGGCTTCAAGTGGCTTCTAGTGATCTGAAGATGTAAAGTAAAAATGCGAATTTTAAATGGGCTTTTAACAGTTAAAAGCGCTTTTGAACGAGTCCACCGACACAGCATGGCGAACGTGGAAAGGAAGGCTGTTCCAAATGAGTGGACCGGGGTACAGCAGTGCACACTGACCTCGTGTTTTAGATTTAACCTGTGGAATGCGAAGGATGCGGGTGTCAGCAGACGATATGAGTTGCCGGCTGGAGAGTGTGTGTACAGCTGCATCGGAGAGGAAAGATGCGGAGGACAGGAGGCACCGAGGCAGTGATGCAGTTATGCACATGTCTGTCAGCCAGCGGCAATTCAAGTTTCCTCCGAACTGGCGTATTATGTTTTAGTCAGCAGGCAGCCGGATTCTAGGCATCACAAAAAGTAAAGTACCATACGCAAAAACACTCATAATTCAGTAAAAAGGCAATGGTGATATCATGCCAAGTTGTGTCTCTATGTCTGCATAACACATTGTGTACCGCACACGAGTATCCCACGTTTTCGGCTCTTTTTCCGTTCTGTATATGAAAACAGGCGAGATATACGATTCCTTAACGGCTCTAATTGCAGCAAACACGAGTATAATCAAAGGGCAACACTCCTACTAAGCCGAATTTAATTCAATGGAGACATGATTTTTTTTTTTTGGGGGGGTGGGGGTGGGGGGGGGGGGGCAAACGTACTTGGTAGGAACTGAGTTCAAAACGGCAATCAAGTAAGCAGTACCCTAAGCAAACGTTTCATGCTCAGTGCTTCACAAGCATCTCGCCATTTCGTTCAAACTGTGGTGCATGTTACGAGGGGGCAGTATTTAGATCACATTTTTGGGCATGTTTGATGAATCGTTTAAGCTGTGCCACGGCGTCCCCGAAGTTTACAGGCAAGATTTTTCTGCTGTCAGTACTTTTGTCAATACAACTGTGGAGTTTGGACACTTGATCTTAGCAAGTTTGCAAACTGTGATCATTTTACACCAGCACCTGCAATCGCAGCCTGGTCCTTGACTTTTTGTGACGAGTGTAATTCCGACCTCCAAATCCAATCAGCAACCTCCCGTCAACATGAAATATCGACCTGTCAACCTGTGAGATGACACTATGACACAGACCGACCGTTTCTTGGACAGAGTCCATACACGTGTAATGTCAAGGCCAAAACGGCGACATCTTCATCTCTTCAGGTTCAAAACACACTGAGAGGACACGAGACAAGATAAATGTATTCCCAAATTTTCAGGCAGGGAGCTTTCATTTTTTTTTTTCATTTTTGTGTACAGAAACACCCGAGGAAACCATACCCCTATTAATTTGTTTGATGAAAAAAATGAAGTGGCTGTCTTTACAGGGATGTGTAGAGGGGATGTGTAGAGGGTTGGAGTCCCGGGAAGGGGGAGGGAGGGGGTCGGTGGGCGGGGGCAGGAGTGTGAAATGGGATAGGGGATGGCACCTTTTTCGTCGCCAGATCCGATCTTCATGTCATTAATCGGAAGCTGACCCCCACAAGCCCTCGAGACAAGCGTGATGACGTCGGCAAGATTTATGAAGCAATTTATTTCGACCTGACCGAGTGTTACCGGATGGTTAAACTTTCATGGCCTTCAAACGAGCAACCGCGGGCATTAAACAGTTTCTCTGCACACGAAAACGTCAGTGTTTGTGTACTAGCTCCTGCAAACGACCCACATTGTCATATCTTCAGTGTTGCCCTTTGCAGGTAGTGGGCACTTCCCGCGCGTCTTTCCCGGACGCTCGTGATGAGGTTTCATTCAGATTTTATGGATCTCAGCCGTCTGGATGACTGTGGATCGACATACTGCCATCTGTCTGCAACATGGGTGGATTCCCATACTGTACGGGGAGCCGGGGTGGCCGAATGGTAGAGCGTTGGACTTCCAGTTCTCGGGTCTTGAGTTCGTATCCCGGCTGGGGCCAAATATTTGTGCCGGCTTTTTCATCGTTGCCCCGTCCTTGATATCACCCGTATGTGCTGGAAAAAGGACGTTAAACCACCAAACACCCACCCACCCACCCGTACTGTACGTTGTCCTGCTTTTAGCAGTGCCATTAATCGCATGATTCACTCTTGTATTTTATATTCGTATATCTTGTGGTCTTATTACCGTGAGGGGAGCCGGGGTGGCCGAATGGTAGAGTGTTGGACTTCTAATGCTCGGGTCGCGAGTTCGTATCCCGGCTGGGGCCAAATATTTGTGCTGGCTTTTTCATCGTTGCGCCGTCTTTGATATCACCCGTATGTGGTGGAAAAGGACGTTAAACCCCCAAACACCCACCCACCCCCACCCTCCTATTGCCGTGATCAGGGAAGTCTGGGCTGCTCGGAGGGAGGGGGAATGGGGGGGGGGGGTGGTCGTCTTGTATTGTAAACTTAAAAATATAATCCATGATCCAGGTGACTGCAATTAATTTCAAGTATTTGAGTCCAGGCCTTAAATCAGTATTGTTCAATAAAAAAAAAAAAAGTATGATTGTTTGTCAGTTCTGGTCGACTTCTGCTCATGGCATAGGGCTTTGCTTTAAACGGTGTCTCGCAGCTTGGGTACATGGGTACATTCATCTTCAGTTCAAGATGGAACAACTCTGAGCCCGGAGAGCCCGTATACACTTCAACACACCATACCCGAGCTAAGACTGTAGTCCTAACAGTTTATCTACATTTTACCTCCCTGTCTGCTGTCAGTTTTCCTTGGCAACCCGCTGAAGATGATGTCCAAGTGAAGTACAGCATCTAAGCAAAACTTGCCCTAAATATATAATCATTTGGCCCGCATGGTACAATGTCACCACGGGACCCAGACAACTGATGCCAGATGTACAATGGTATAGTCAGTGTAGGAAGGGTTAACCCGTCGCTCATCAGAAGTCTCTCGAGCGTCGTCTGTCAGGCTGTTGAAAATGTCAGCCTGGCTGACGAAGTCCCAGCTACGCCCTAACAGGTTCAGTCGTCCATCAGTGCCTCTTTGCACATCTCGACTCTGCAGGCGTCCAGTGGTATGGTGCCAGATTTCAAGGTGGGTCTTTAGACCCATCTTTTTCACTCTCACCTTATTACCTTCTCTCACCTTTCTCTCTTCACTCTCACCTTCAGTTCCAATTGTCCCTGCTGCTGCTGTTGTTCTGCGTAGCTCTCTCTCTCTCTCTCTCTCTCTCTCTCTCTCCCCTGTGTGGTGGAAAAGGACGTTGAACTCCCAAACAACCACCCACCCCACCTCTCTTTCTCTCTCTCTCTCTCTCTCTCTCTATATATATATATACACACACACACATTCTGCAAGTAAAGTAAGAAACACAAGATAACAATGTGTGTGTGTGTGTGTGTGTGTGTGTGTGTGTGTGTGTGTGTGTGTGTGTGTTGTGTGTGTGTGTGTGTGTGTGTGCGCGCGCATGCATGCGTGCATGTCAAATTTCTCTTGTTCTTTTACCTGCTATTGTGATGGCGCGTGGAGCTTCGACGTCGTGACAGGCGTCACATTCAAAGGAATTTAATTATCATTCTTATCACTATAGTATGATAATCTCGACGCTTTCTGCTTTAATGATTTAGCAAACTATAGCAAACCGATTCCTCGCCAAAAATCACCGCTGATTAAAACCTTCTAGGTCTTTGTATGACAACCGGAGACAATGTCACCAATGCCCGATCTTACCTGATTGGCTTTATACAAGTCTATGACAGGTCGACAGGTCTATGATTCGAGTCGAGCCGAGTTGAAGGCACGTGACGCAAAAACGGCGTCGCCCGAAGACAAGGAAACGTCAATCAAAACCTCACGTGTTATACCCGGTTCAGGTATGACAGCCTTCCAGGTACGCGCACGTATGCCTCTTTTATTTCCAGTGGTCAAAGTGAGGCAAGGTATGTAGAAAAGAGGAAAGAGTAGTGGTCAGATGACGAAAGACTGGATTTCTTTCATGAAAAGGGCGCATATGAATGTCGATCGTGTGTTTCTAATATAGCAGTATCGGTTTTAGCACCAAAGCCCATTGACGAAGATATGCGCATACTTAAACGGTTACTGTATAAGATTGGGGTGTCCATGATCCACGAACACTGAACGTCTCTTGATTCTAACACACACACACACACACACACACACACACACACACACACCATAAGCAACAACAGAAGCCAGGTGAGGTCAGGCGACACAGCCGGGCATGTCTCGGTGACCCCGTCCTACCCAGAAACTGACAGCTCGAGAAAGCCAGTTTCATTTCCAGTCAAGTGCCTAAAGCGCTGACTGTCATTACTATGTACGTGCGGGCAGTCTGGAGGCCACCCACTCTCTGCCACGTAATGAGAACACAAAATCTAAAATGTACTGAGCTGTCAGGCAGATGTATTTTTATGTTGTTCCTTCGTGGGAAATTGGCATGATTTCTTCAGGGTACGATTTTTCACTGAAGGAAATCTCGTCTGATCTGATAGTAATTTTGTCCAAAGATTTTCTTTCACTGGAAGGTTGAAAGACCTGGTTCGAGGGGAAAGCGTTCAGGAGGGTCGTTAATTGCAACCCTTTGAAATGGAAATTTGCAGAGTTTTAAGGTGCATGTTGCATTGAAACCCGGCACACTAGTAAGACAAATGACTTAACCGGTCAAGTCACTCGAAGACGCTTTTAAAATCTGTTGGTTTTGTTTTTTGTCTTTTTTGGTGATTTGCCTGTTTTCTTTACCTCCTCTGTGTGTGTGTGTGTGTGTGTGTGTGTGTGTGTGTGTGTGTGTGTGTGTGTGTGTGTGTGTGTGTGCGTGCTGTTATTTAAACGCTTTATAATACATGTATGCCGATTTAGTTAGATTGCAAGCGGGCGCCGCGTCTGTGCCGAGGCGCCGTGGTCACCTGTGTCTATTATAAAGTGTTCTCTTTTGCACGGTATTGTGTGTTAAATAAGAGAACACACACACACACACACACACACACACACACACACACACACACACACACACACACACACACACACACACACACACACACACACAGATATATATATATATAGAGAGAGAGAGAAGTAATGATTCGATACACATGAATTTTACAAGTATGCTGACTGAAGAACTCTCTCTCTCTCTCTCTCTCTCTCTCTCACACACACACACACACACACACACACACACACGCACACACGCACACGCACACACGCACACACGCACGCACACACGCACCGCACACACGCACACACACACACACACACACACACACACACACACACACACACACACTTCTCTGAAGTTGCTATGATTAGTACCTTTAGTTATATACGCACTGTGGACTGTGATCCGTGTAAGCGACACAGTACTTTTTTTTTAAAGATACCCCCCTGCCACCTTGTACCCTTGTCCTCCCCTTCTCTCCCCCCTCCCCCATCCCCCCCCACTCCCTTACCCCGCTCCGCTACTCTGAAGGGGCACCTTTCCTCGTTTAAATGAACTTCTGCAAGACATCATCATCTGTGTTAGTTTATGAACGCGACCTTCCTACCCCCCCCCCCTACACACACACACACACACACACACACACACACACACACACACACACACACACACCCTCCCCTACCCCACCCCACCCTTAACCCATCCCCTTTTTTACCTCAAAATTTGAACGGACTGTCCGTTTCATTGAAATCATTTTTTTTTTTTTTTTTGATGGGTATTGTGTGGTTTGACCTAAGTAAGTAGAACCTCTACTTAGATAACTGATAATTGCCGTGCAGATGGCTGGACGCATTTGAAGCTTGCTTACTTCTCAAAAGACATCTCAGAACAGTCTGAATGACGTTTCAAATTTTGCAGCAGAAACAAAGAAAAGAAAAATCTGGGCCGAAATGTGCAATAACCACTTAAAAAAAGGCACGTGCACACTGTTCACAACAGGTGTATTTATTTGTTTATTTATTTATTTATTTGGATTTTCTTTCACCTTATTTACCAGCTTATCACGCTGATGGTCTCACACACACACAAATGACGTAGGCAGGATGACGTGGAGGGCACCACTGAAACACCAGCGGAGTAACTCGGCAGCAGTGCGGGGTTTTCTTCGGATGGTAGTCTCCTGACCAAATGAAACGTCATGTTGATGTGTTGAAGACCTGTGCACGTGCCTGTATATACATGTAATACAGACCTTTTGCGCAGCTTTATTTTATTTATTTATTTATTTATTTATTTTCGTTCATTTGTTTTCTTTACATAATATATTTATTTTCGGTTATTTATTTATTGATTGATTCATTCATTTTTGTCGTTTCTTGTTTATTTCGATATGTTTTTCGTTTATTTATTCATGTTTATTTATTTATTTTCGGTTATTTATTTTCGCGATTTTTAAAATTTATTCTCGTTTATTTATTCATTTATTTGTTTATTTTTATTTATTTTATTTATTTATTCATTCATTCATTTATTTATTTTCGTTTATTTATTCATTCATTTATTTATTTATTTATTAGCTGCGAAAGTTGATGGCCTGTTGTGTTTGGCGGGATGACAAGTAGTGGGGGTCCTTGAGAAGAAAGGCGCCACTCAAAAACCACCGGAGCAACTCGGCGGCTTGGTTTGGTTAGTCTCCCGACCAGTGAACATCAGTGAGATGTTCAAGGCCCTAGAAAAGCTGCTAAAGGCCGAGACTGTGTCAAAACACACACAGCGCAAGTTTGTGTTTGTTTTTTCTTCTGCCTTCTGTCTGTCTGTCTTTCCATCTTCGCCTTCGTTACCTTATTTCCCTGTCCTTCCTTTCTACTCTTTTCCTGCGCATGTCTGAAGCAGATCTTTTCGAGAACAAGCAAGTTCCAAAGTAACTGCCTTGATGTTTGACCGGACTGAAGTTATCCAAACTCTGACAGAGTCGATTTTTTCCCCCAAACATTTCAAAATAATCCTGCGCTTGCGAAATGGTCAAACCACACAAGTAAATCCAATTTGTCCCTGTCGAGAAATTCTCCTGTGTCAAACACGTACCCTTTTTTTCTTTTTCTTCTTTTTCTGTGTCCACTCTGACTGAATCTGGGCAGACTATCTATCTTTAATTCAGGAAGAAGTGTGGGTGCAGGTGGCAGTGTATTCACTTATAATTTGCAGAGTCCACAGATAGCCACTATGAAGCTGAGTGGACTTTCATTTTGTTGTTGTTGTTGTTGAGACATTTGTTCAGACAAGAACAAAAACAAAAAGTAGAAAATATAAAAACAGAAAAAAGGAAAAGAAAAAAGAAGAAAAGTGAAAGAAAGAAAAAAGAAAGGAGAGAAAAAAGAAAAGGAAAAAAAGGAAAGAGGAAAAAAAAGTAGAAAGTGTGAAATAAAAATAGAGAGAAAAAGAAGAAAGAACATGCAAGAAAGGACAAAAAGAATTACAGAAAGAAAAACAGGAAAAAAGAAACAGAGAAAGAAAAACAAAGGAAAGAATAAAAACATGCAAGTCAAAAGATGTATTAAAAAAAGAGAAAGAAGAAAGTGAAGACAGGAGAATTTTTTGTGTTACTTTGAATCCCTTCTGTAATTCTGTCATTTCTCTGAGTTTGATTCCACTGTCTGATTATACTAAGCATTACTGACACATAGGTGTGTGCTGTTTTGTGTACCATTATGTAATTCAGAGATCATACAGTATATTTTAATAAGTCAGCAGAAGCACTAATGTGTATGAGGGAAGAGGGAAGGAAAGAAAGACAGAGGGACAAAGGCACATACAGCAAAAACACGTGGCATGCATACGACACAAAAGAATAATAAAAACACAAAGACGGTGAAAATAAGCATTTGGTCAGCACTGCTCATACCTGGTCAGGTTGACACCAATCTGCCAAGTCAGCTCTACTCGGCACAGACGTAAAATATAAAAAAAACGGCGTCCTATACGACCTCTAGCCTTGACTAATGTGTCTGCTTTGACCTCTAGAGGCACACAAGAGTTTTGCATGTTTGAGTGTGTTATAATTATGTGTGGTTCAAAATTGGCATACTGGTCATTTTTCGGTGATTATCCATTGTAATGATAGTGGCAGCATGAACTCTGCTTCTCTCTGTGTTTGCTGGTTTGTTGTGCATATAATAGACAACAACAATAAGTAGAAAATATGAAATAGAAACAGAGAAAAAAAAGGAGAAAAAAGACGGAAAAAATATGAAAGAAAGGAAAGAGAAAAAAAAAGAGAAAGAAAGGAAAAAGAAAGAAAAAGAAATAGAGGGATAAAACAAAAAACAAAAACCCCAAAACAACAACAACAACAACAACAAAAAGCCCCGTGCTTCAGAGTTGTAGAGGTTCGGAAATATTGTCTACCTCTCTTTATTTTCTAACTTCTGTTTAGTAATAAGAACAGAAACTTCAGACTCCTCTTTGTCATGGTTTGCATGTCAGCCTGCAGTGCGTACGAAAGGGAGTGCTGCATGTTTTCTGTCTTTGTTGCGTGTGCATTGGAGCGTGCTAAAGTGTGCTAACACTAATTCAGCAGGCACCCTTTACTCGGACTTTGTCTAGATTTAAAGATACATTCTGCAACTTGTTTAAGCTCACAGATCGACCTACGCTTATTATGGTGACATCAATATTCACCAAGAATATTGTCTCAGTTAGATGTGAGCCAAATCTGAGCCCATTCCGGGCCGTTCAAAAGATAAGAGCCAAAATGCAAGTCTATCGGCTATTGTGGCTGACCTCACCGTGTTGAGCCATAATACGGTCATTGGTATCACGTGACACCTAATTACCCTACAACTGTAAACACACAATACGGGCCGGCCGGCCGGCATGGGTCACAGGTCAACAGCCGATGCAGTCAATCTGACCTACTTACGATTTTCACGCCTAGCACGCGTGTAAACTATTAGCACAGCTAAACGCTGAAGCAGTACTAACTGGCGACATGGTGAAATCCAGTGTTAACGGACACATCCGGGTGATCGTCTAAAGGGACGTCACCAGTGTGTGAGCAGCAGACGATATTATTGGACGCGATGAATGCTACATGTAAATTCGAGCAGGGAGTACAATTTATATGGGGTCGATAGCAACATCAGTTACAAGTTTACCGAGCTCTAAGATAGCCTTTGGGAAGACCACTGGCCCAGTAGTGTCGGCGTCTGTGCGAAACACTTTTCTGACAGTGGGAGTTGATCAAACTGCGGTGTGTAACTTTAAATGTTGTGTCAGAGGATGGAATAACCACTTCGGCCGCGCCTCCGGCGCTACCCCCCCCCCTCCCCCCACTTCCCATGTCTATGGGCAAAAACGCCTAAATGCTACACAGGCTGTGTATTTGAAAATAAGTGAATAAGCTTGTTTTCCACATTTATCCTGCTGGGGTATTTTCCTACTGTGTCTTAAACAGAGACACAAGAACTGTGCCCCTTGCACATCATACAACTCTTATTTTGCTGACAGGAGCAACTGGTGCTCTTTATTGAAACATTTATTTTCCTCGGTCTGTTGATCAAACGCCTAAAACAATACTGTTTGAACATTTTCACACAAAACAACGCCATTGAACACCGTTCTCCCGACTGCTAGCGATACAACAGTGGTGCGCATAAAACTACCGCTGAGCATGCTTTGTGTATTGGAGAGCCGGACCGGCGGTGCAGCTGGTACCCGAAGTGTGCTGCATGCAACGTATGACCGCAAACCTCGCGCAATACGCAAGTGGGTGCATCGCAGGCACTCTACGTTTGACAAGGCCTTAACTGTCTTACCAATCGAGGACGGCAGCAAAATGCAGGAAACAGCGAGTTCCCTCACCGTGCAGGAACTGGGCCCGAATGTAAAAGTCGAGGTTAATTTAACCCTAACCCAGACTAGGACAAAAGAAACCAAAAAAAACCCAAAATTATATTTTTTTAAAAAGGAGGCGAAGAAAGGAAGAAATAAATCCTTCTATAACGGCTAAGGCATCTTGCTGGAATGGACCCGCTTCCTGATTTAACCCCCCCCCCCCCCCCCCCCCCCCCTCCCCCCCTCCAAAAAAAAAATAATAATAATAAAATAAATAAATAAATAAAATTCAACCCTAGAGCTAGTTCAGTTCGTGGTTAGACTCTAACCCGGGGCTAAAATCCCTAAGCTCGACTTCTACATGCGGAGCCTGATCAGGAAGGCCTTGAGAGCCTTTCGTCACGTTTGGCCATTACTTGTCCCCCTCGAACGATCACGAACAAGATGAGGTAACAGGCGACCGAATCAGACACAGACGCCACAATTTCCTCCCCACTGCTTTTATGGCTTGTTCCTCCCGTCCCACGCACATGCACTCATGCACCCAGCGGTCCCCCCTAATCACGCGGAGGTCACCTAATGCAATCAGTTAAACCCCCGAAATCGCCAAGACGCGCAGCAAAATGTCGTTAACATGGCTCAGCTTTATTACCACGACCAGGAAATAAAAACTCGGGTAATGCGCAGGGAGGTAACGTTTTAACTCGTAGGGCTTTTATTCAGTGTTTGAGGGGGGAAAAAGACTGCCCCTCCCCCCCTCCAGATCCGACCCCCTCCTCCCCCGCTTAGCCCCCCCCCCCCAACCCTTCCCTAGGGGAGCCGAATGGTACAGCGTTGTATTTTCAATGCACGGGGAGTTCGAATCCCGACTGGGGCCAAATATCTGTACCGGCCTCTTCCTCGTTGTCCCGTCTTTGATATCACCCTTCCAACCCTTCCCTTAGTCTCCCGCCTCCCCCCCCCCCCCCCCCTTCCTCGCGCCACCACTGACCTCCCTACGTAGTGTTCCAGCGGATCCGAGTAAGATCGTTTTCTGTAACCTAGATCGATATGTGAAGGAAAGAAACTCACTGAATTGTCTACCTAGAATGCTTACTGTAGACGGGCGAAATCGCTACTATTATGGTGTCCGTCAGGCAACGGTCGTCTGCTGCACCCAGTTTGCAATGTAGCACAAGGCATTGAGTTTGTCTGAACAAATGCCATCGTCTTATATTGTAAACCTAAAAAAATGATTCAGGTTACAACAATAAATTTCAAGTATGATTGAATGTCATTAATTTTTTGGTCGACTTCTGCTCGTGGCATAGGGCTTTCCTTTAAACGGTGTCTCTCAGCGTGGGTACATGGGTACATCAGTACATTAATCTTGAGTTCAATTCAGTTCAAGATGGAACATCTCTGAGCCCGGAGAGCCCGTATACACTTCAACACATCGTAACCGAGCTAAGACTGTGGTCCTAACAGTTTGTCTACATTTTACCTCCCTGTCTGCTGTCAGTTATCCTTGGCAACCCGCTGAAGATGATGTCCAAGCAAAGTACAACATCTAAGCAAAACCGTCCTAAATAATTATAAAATAATTTTGCCCACATGACACAATGTCACCACGGGATCCAAGCAGCTGATGCCAGATGTATGATGGTAGCGTCAGTATAAAAAAAAGTTGACCCATCTCTCATTGTTCTGCGAAGCTGATTTCCTGTATTAAGTTTGACCTCACGCGATCCATCTTTATTTCTCATTAACTGTTCGTGAAATTACCGCCGTCTTATTAAATTGCCTCACGTCAGATTTTGCAAGCTTGAGATTACGTTTGCGAAATCTCAACCGTTTTCTCCTCACAAACAAAAACCTTCAACATTTTCGTGGCATAAGAGAGGAAAAAACATCAACAGCCGAGCAAACTTTTCAACAAATTCGACCCATGAACTTTTTTGTAGTTGTTTAAAAAAAATGCACGTGCGGTGAAGAATGATTTGCGTCGGATTTCATTCCAATTTACAACTGCCAGAACGGAATTTAATTCCAAATTTCCAGTTCTGTGGGATCATGCAGAGCTTTCGCCAGCATGAGCATGTCGCTTGCGTGTTCTAAATCCACGGTGGCAGACGTGGCTTCCGACAAATTGAAACAGAAACCGACATGTGAAGACGTGCTATGGGTGCTAGTGACACTGGACTACTTTTTGTTTTTGTCTCTCTGTTACTTCAGAAAAAAAAAGGTTCACTGGGTCAGAAGTGTTTGGATGAAGTTTCCAAAAGACGGGGGGAGCCGGGGTGGCCGAATGGTAGAGCGTTGGACTTCTAATGCTCGGGTCGTGAGTTCGATCCCGGCTGGGGCCAAATATTTGTGCTGGCTTTTTCATCGTTGCCCCGTCTTTGATATCACCCTATGTGGTGGAAAAGGACGTTAAACCCCCAAATACCCACCCACCCTGTTACTTCAGAAAAAAAGGTTCACTGCGCCAGAAGTGTTTGGATAAAGTTTCCAAAAGACGGCGGGCTAGAATGAAGTGTCCAGGCAGAGTGTCCATTGCGAAAAGTCTGGGCAAATTTCCCCAACATCTATGTTGAGAAGTCTTTGGGCAAACTTTCCAAAATTCCAAGCCGAGAAGTCTCCGGGCAAAATAAATTTAAAAACACCTCTAAGTAGGAGAAGAGGTGCGCTGACACACCTTTCACAAAAAAGTACGAGGCCCACTCTTTCATGGGAAAATTGTCTCTGGTTGTCTTATACGTACACGTATTCTTCAGGTAATGCTGTCAGGATCTTTGTAGCTGTAACCTGCCATCATTTTGTCCATGGAAGTGGAAATTAAAGGACGTGAGTGGGCGATTGGGTGTTTTTAGGTTTAGCGACTTCTGTTCACCACGAGAGTGATTTGCAAGTTTGCTTTATTGTCCCTTTCCGGAAATATTTAATTTCAAAGACGCGGGAACTGCGAAAAGAGCTGTAGAACGTTTGGCTCTGTCGGGATTCGAACCCTCGACTTTCAGATCTCGAGTTCCACGCTCAGCCGGCTGAGCCACTCGACTCCCAGGAAAGCTTTCGTACAAAACACAGTCTCGAAGTAATGCTGTCAAATTCTTCGTAGTTACCACTTGCCAAGGTTTTGTCCACAGAAGTTGCCCCAAACTCCATTGGGTCAACACACAGCCTCTAAGTAATTCTCTCAGATTTTTCGTATAGTGGCCACTTTTGTCATTATTTCGTCCATGTAACTAAAGTGGCCCTGAAACCGTCAGGGCCAAATGACAAGCTCACCCAAACAGCGACTATTGACCGACATCTGTGGATCGACCGAATCTGTTACTGTAAGAACCAGGGAGGCATGGTTAATCTTGTAATGCCCTCAGACCGTGACAATGGGTTGCTCGGTTTCATTGCAAACATTTATATAACCATCGGTGGACCGCGCGTGTAGTCGGTCTATTCAGCGCTGAGAAATGATCGAAAATCAGTGACTCGCCGTGAGAACAAGGCAACTTGTATTTCAACATTGTGGTCAGGGAAAGGGATTATGCAGAATGCTGACTTCATGCAGAAAAATTGTTGTTTGTTGTTGTTGTTGTTGATACTTATGATTTTGTTATGTACATAATAATACAATTAAGAAGGTGACTGGTTTGATTGTACTCGATAGAAACACGAAATAAAACTACACCGCGCACAAAGCCTCTTACAAGGGCTAATTCTACCATTTTTAATTTTTATGCTCGCAGATCGTTCTGCATCTGAGCTGGGGGAGCCAGAGTGGCCGAATGGTAGAGCGTTAGACTTCTAATGCTTGGGCATGAGATCGTATCCCGGCTGGGGCCAAATATTTGTGCTGGCTTTTTCATCGTTGCCCGGTCTTTGATATCACCCGTATGTGGTGGAAGAGGACGTTAAACCCCCACTCACCCACCCATCCTGCATCTGAGCTGTTTTCGCGGTATCTATCATCACACCACTCAGACACCTGGACAGTGACAGCGTCTGTAATGCTGGCACTGAGTCAACGGAAGCGTACACGATGACACGGCGACAGCACTGAGCGCTCCAGTAGTCTAACAAAGGTCCTAGAATTTGAATGTTCGGCCGCCGGCATGTATCGCATGTACAGCTGTACTAATCATCACGATAGAGTATTTCGAGCGTACAGGCATACACACGAGTGAAACTGTTCCAGAACATAAGCTGGCTTAGCAGGGTTTAATTTAGCCCGTGTAACTTAATTATTGTCATTGTTAGCTCTTGCCATACTCTGAGGCTTCAACAAAATTCTGTTACCATCTTGCTGGCTGTGTGTGTGTGTGTGTGTGTGTGTGTGTGTGTGTGTGTGTGAGAGAGAGAGCCAGGGGCAGCCCGTGTATGATGCTGCACATCATGTGTTTTTAGTTAAATGTATGTGTGGAGGCATGTTGTGTGTGTTTCTGAGTGGGTGAGTGTGTGTTCTTTGTAAGGCGCCCTGAGCTCCCGCGAGAGGGAGGGCGTGCCTTAAGTACCCATTTTATTATTTATTATCATTGTTATTGCCATTGTTGTTATCGGTGAAATATCCTCAGGTATGTTCAGTTCCTATCAGTCTCTGACAACACAGACAAACTCCTCCGAAGACGGAGTGCGGCTGCCCATTTGGTACTTGAGGGTGGGTGGACGAGTAGGCAGATTGGTGGCGGTGGTGGGGCAGGGGTGGGGGGGGGGAGCGGGCACGATCAGCATACAGCCAGAAGAGCCAGCATGTCGCGCATTAAATTTTGTAACATACTCCACGTGATCGCTTTTCGCCTACTTTGTATAAGTCCAAGCGATCTCCAGTGAAAGTGAAACCCGGTCTTGATTTGCCGTTACTTGATCGACACAGAGTCCGTCTGAACACGGACATGGATATTTAACAGCGATCTCCCCCAAACCCTTGCCAACCGTGACGGATTTTCATACCTTGCCTGCCCAGATCGGAGACCAGTCCGGCACAAGATGTGTTTACCTGTCCGCCTAACGCAGATCAAACATGTGCCCGGGCCGTCCCTTGGGGGGGGGGGGGGGGGGCTGTGGAAGCGTTTTTGCCGATGGTGTTTGATAAGCACTGGAAGGCCAGCAACTGGGCTTTCAAGACGTGTTTACCTTGCCCCTCTGGCCTGTGAAGGGTCGCGCGGTCACTGCGGGGTCAGGTTATCGCCACGGCGCCAGAACTGCTGATCAGAGTGGAGTTTTTTGTTTTAAAATTCTGATCCCTTGAAAAATTCAAAACGGGTTAGAACTGGTCAGTTGTTCTACACAGGGCATACTATGACGTTTTTCAACTTAAGTCGACAGAAGACTTTGTGTTATAAGTGTACATGCGTGTATTAGCTTCGCGGTAGGATGCCAATAATTTATGGTCCCAAAAAAGTGTACGGAGATAATACGCATGTACAATGTCTCAATCTTTCAAACCGTTTCTCTCTCTCGCGCACGCACACACACACACACACACACACACACACACACACACACACACACACACACACACACACACACACACACACACACACACACAGAGAGAGAGAGAGAGAGAGAGAGAGAGAATCAAGAAAACTATTTTTCAACGGTAGAGGTAATTAGCGTAAAACAGTCAATTTCAAGTTCATACCTGCCGAGAGAGAGAGCCGAGAGAGAGCTACTGTCCCCAGAAAAGAATCTTTCTCCAAAGAACTCTTCGTTGTTGATGCTTTTTAAGTTGTCTGAACAGAGACCCGAATATATTTTGCCAAGAGTAACAAAGACCTGTTGACAGCATCCTTTCTACACTGACCTTTCCAACAGTTCAGCTGCATGCCGCAGAGTTGACAACATACGAGACTAGTTTTAACTTGCCCAGCCTGAGATTTCGACCCTGGACAGAAAGGCCAGTAGGAACTGAAGCCAAGATCTCGTCGTTGTCCTCAGCTCGTTTGGGGCAATCTGCAATGCAAACCGCTATAGAACAGAGGGGCCCTCCACCAGCATGTGAGCAGAGAGAGTGGTTCTGACAGAAGGACAAAAACTAGGGTTCAGGCAAGTCAACCCCCCTGTGCTGTGGGTAATGCGGTTAAAGGTTCTAGGAAACGGACTGTGAAGACGACATTGTTTGACCTGCGGTTCATAGTCTAGCTGTCACTCGCACACGTTGGGTTTTTTTTTTAGCTGTTTTTTCGAATTAATCAAATGCTAGAACACAACCAGCAATAATTGTTTACGCGTTATTTCTTCTTCTTCTTCTTCTCCTCCTCCTCCTCTTCTTCCTCCTTTTACATTGTCTCGTTTTTCGTACTTTTTATACCTTTTCGTACCTCCTCTACTCCATCTTTCCCGTCGTCTTTCTCTTTTTCCTTGTCTTTTCTTCGTCGTCTACGTCTTCTTCTTTGCTGTCACTTCAGTTCATCTTCTTGTTCTCCTCCTATCCTTCTTTTTTTTTTTTTCCTCCTTCGTCTCCTTCTTTCCTTCTTCTTTTCTCCTTCTTCTTTTCTCCTTCTTCGTCTCCTTCTTCGTCTCCTTCTTCGTCTCCTTCTTTCCTTCTTTTTTTCTCCTTCTTCGTCTTCTTCTTCTTCTCCTTCTTTCCGGCCTTCTTCTTTTCTCCTTCTTCGTCTCCTTCTTCGTCTCCTTCTTTCCTTCTTCTTTTCTCCTTCTTCTTTGTCGTCTCCTCCGTCGTCTCCTCCTTCTTCTCTTTCTTTCCTTCTTCTTTTCTCCTTCTTCGTCTCCTCCGTCGTCTCCTCCTTCTTCTCCTTCTTTCCTTCTTCTTTTCTCCCTCCTCGTCTCCTTCTTCTTTGCCTACGTGGTGGAAAAGGACGTTAAACTCCCAAACACCCACCTACTCCTCCTTTTCTTCTTTGCCGTCTCCTTCTTCTTCTCCTTCTTCCTTTCTTTTTTCTCCTTCTTCGTCTCCTCCTCCTCCTTTGCCGTCTCCTTCTTCTTCTCCTTCTTCGTCGTCTTTCTCTTCTGCTTCTGTAAAGAGACAACAAACAGACAAACAAAAAAAGAAAGAGAATGCAATTAGACAGGATCGAAAAGAGAGGAACCTGAAAATATCAAACGCTCGGAAATGAAAATCAATGTTAGACTCTTCCGGTCCTGATCATGTCTATGTCGTTGTTTTTCGGTCTGCCCGTAACCCCCTCGACCCCCACCCACCCACCCCCTCCCTCCCCGTACGTCCTCCCTCCTCCTGGTCATGGTGACCCTCTCCCGAACACCCTAACTACCCCGTCCCAGCCCCCTAGAACGCATTTATAATTGGTTTTATTGTGTTTAATTGTTGTTATTTTTTTGTTGTTGTTGTTGTTTTGGTAGTAGTCGAGTGTCACATGAACGCTATGCATGTTAAATAACAGTATCTTATATAACATTTTATTTGTCACGAGAAGGGACCTTTTCGACTTCAATCGAAGTGTTATTATGACACAGTAATTGGATAGGAGTTTTTTTGTTGATGTTGTTTGTTTTGTTTTGTTTTGTTTTTTAAATGAAATACAGTTTCAGCTGAAGGGTTCCTTAAGACTTCCCCAACCAGGATGTAGGACTCTTGTTTTCAGCGATGTCTGCGTGTGGGTCTGTCCATCCGTCAACACCTCTAGGCAACCCAGACTAAGTGTCTTGCCAGCACTCGACAACAGATCCTCCTTTTTCGCTTTCTGTTTGTTGTTACCGCTGGTTCAAGCTTCGTGCAACACAGGCAGCTGTCAGACACGTCACTCAGCCGATCAGCATAATCTCGTTTGCCGCTAAGATAACTCAGCCAAACCTGTCGGCGCCTGCACGAAAAGATGTAGATAATGATGCGGAGATATCAGAACAGGCGCTGGCTTGTCTTTTTCCCTTGTCAATCTCTTGTCTTCCCGGACGGAGACAACTGCAGCAGTGATTACTGTTCCCTCCTAACTTCCTCTCTGCTCTGTGTGTGTGTGCGGGGGGGGGGGGGGGGATGCCGGTGCAGTACGCAGAGTGTACTTCCCAGCTGGTTTTACTCCGGGGTTGTTCCCGCTTTAACGCCGATTACACTCCCTCTAGAGCACGTTAAGACTAAAGATGTGTTTCATTAGTGGAGTGTTTCCAGCTTGGGAGTAAGGAGGGTGGAGCATGTCTGGTTTAGACTGGAGGGGGTGCATCCAGCGGTAACGCGGGAAATGCCCCGGAGTATATGCAGCTGGGGAGCCCGTCTCACGAAGAAGGACCTTGATTAGCCGCGAGATAGTCTTTGTTGCTTGCGCAGCGTTAAGCCCTAAATGACTAACTAACTCACTCACTCTCTAACGGTGACTGCCCTCACGCAAAGCCATACTATGTTTGAAATCCGAGCACGCACACGTCTTTGAATTGTAGTAGGGTGGGTGGGTGGGTGTTTGGGGGTTTAACGTCCTTTTCCACCGCACAGGGTGATATCAAAGACGGGGCAACGATGAAAAAGCCAGCACAAATATTTGGCCCCAGCCGGGATACGAACTCACGACCCGAGCATTAGAAGTCCAACGCTATACCATTCAACCACCCCGGCTCCCCCATTGAATTGTAGTAGAGCGTTAGTGCAAGTCGATGTCTGGATGATAAACACCCCCCTTTCTCAGTTTCAAACCGACAGGCCGAAGTCCGTTGGAAACACTCGGTGCTACTCACATTTGAACGATCCAAAACATTTTCTTTCAGTATTTAAATGTAGGCTGCAGGAATGTTACCAGCAAGACTGGCACTTTGATATATCAACAAAGGAGCGTTTTGATTTCTTCCATTCATTTAAGTCTTCTTGGTCATTGAGTTCACTGTTCAGTCATGTACAGAGCCACATCATTCGAACTTGTCTGGTAAGGTTCAGGTTTGGCGTTTCACCGATTAAAGCTCATAATCTGCATTACGCTGATGCTGAACCCCTGAGTAAAATATGTCCACTGTGTCAGCTTGATACTGAAGACGAGTTACATTTTCTTTTATACTGTCCTAGTCTTTCTGATATCCGTACCCGGTATATTCCTAGAAAATTTTGGAACCATCCAAGCAGCTTTCGACTCACTTTGCTAATGGCCTCAAACAATTATTATACAGTTAAGAACCTGGCGTTATATATTTTTCTAGCGTTAAGAAAAAGACAACAGTTGCTCAGCTGAGTTGATATATTTTATTTTGCACTTTGGTTATTTCCTGTACAAGTACATTTATTGTGAATAAGAATATCTGGATGTCACTCTCAACTTTGAATGGGCCTAAGGCCTATCAATAAACAATTCTGATTCTGATTCTGATTGTGATTCTGACTCACATTTGAAAGTGGAAACACTTAGTGCTACTGTCTGGAAACACCCTGTCTTTCAGTGGTGCGGGTTTGAAGCGGGGTAGCACAGGAAATCACGCGTCCATGTTTGACTGCACCCCGTCCCATGGAGCGATCGATTTTCAATGCTGTGGTCATCGGGTCGACTGGAGGTTGGGGAGAGAAAGTGTGCTCTCCTTTTCCTCGTTGTCCATGATATCTTTGAGAACACCTCTGCATGTCGGAAAAGGACATTACACACCAATCATTGCCGCGGCACAGTGACCAACATCAGAACAAAATAACTTTAAAAAAAAATCTTTTGACAACCCAACCTTTTCGTTGGAAACTGCCTTGCACAAGAACTTGGAAAATATTAATAAGCAAGGTGAAAGCAGAACAGTCTCAAAGGGAAATGAAGTTTATCAAGCAAATTTGCAACAATCGGACTAAAAAATTTGCACTTTTTTTTTTTTTTTTTTTTTTTTTTTTTTTTTTTTGGGGGGGGGGGGGGGGGCGGACGAGGCGATTTTGGATGAAATTAACTACAAATCTGTAAAGGTGAACTTTACAGTCAATCAAAGCTGAAAAACTATACACTATAACATATCTTGCCGTCCTTTGTGAAAGTTAAGTGGTTTCTGTCCCTTTTATGTCGCTTTTATTTGCTTAACTTGTAACCACTTCGCAGTCATTACCGTTTCCTTTTCTATACACTATAAACAAACACTAGCAAAAAGCTGGGACTTTCGGAACGGACACAAAAAAAAAGAAGTTTATCAATCAAAAGCGTGCGTAGCGAAGCCGCGGCCCTGTGGTTTCCAGTCTCTCCTGTCCTTTCCCACTGAGCAAACAACAATCGACGATTGAGAAGGTTATACGCGTATCCGCAAGCCTGGCAAACTCCGCAAAAAAACACCCCACAACAACAAACTCGGAATGAAAATCTATGTTTCTCCGAGCTGTCACAGTCTCAACAACAGTGCAGACATGTTGTGCGTGTTGGAATTTATGTCATGTTTGATGTTTGGAATGCCCTATATTTAGGTCCGATTGACATAACTCTGTTTGAGGTTGAAATCCGAAACGCATTAATTTTTGTGCCCAGGTGCGAAGCTCAAGTTTTTCATGGACATTCCGCTGTTTCGCCCCCCCCCCCCTCCCCCCACCCCCAACCTACCTACGCCACGCCACCCCTCCCCACCCCACCCGACCTCAGTTCCCACTCCACGCCCTTCCCCGCCCAATCCCCACCCCCTCACCACCCCCCCCCCCGCCTCATCGCCACTCCCACCCACACACGCACCTGGTGAATGTTTTTTTTTTTTTTTTTTTGGAACACTTTTAACCAAACATCCTCTTACAATGGAACTTTCTAGTTGTACACAACCACCATCTTGTCCTCCGCCCTGAATTATTCAGTGTTGTCGCACTAGAATTTCCCGTCATCTCAACGGCATTGCGTGAAGTTACTTCACAAGGGGACATTACACTTCCTTTTCTCTGCCATGAATCTGTCGGGTAAGAGACCGGCTGTTCACTGAAGCTGCGGTTTCAAAAGCTACGGGACAAAAAATACCCACAAAGATAATTTCCGGCAAACGAGAGACCTGCCTGCGAGTCGCTGTCTCCTGGGTTTTTGAACGTATTGCATGTTGGCACGAAGCGACGACAAGGTGTCAGACCGTTTAATGAAACTTGCATCCAGTCCTCCAGTGTTCCTCTTCACTCGTTCACGATCAATCGAACACGTTGTAGTCTGTATTCCCCTTTTAAATTTTGTTTTCTTGCAGCTTTTGTGTCTGTTTTGTGCTGGCTTTTTTCATCGTTGTCCCGTCTTTCATATCACCCGTATGTGGTGGAAAAGGACGTTAAACTCCCAAACACCAGACCCACCTTTTCTTTCTGTGTGTGTGTGTGTGTGTGTGTGTGTGTGTGTGTGTGTGTGTGTGTGTGTGTGTGTGTGTGTGTGTGTGTGCAGGGTTAGTGTCTTTTTGTTGTTGTTGTTGTTTTCTAGCATGCGTCGGATAAAATAGCATGATATCAGAAGAAAAGGATGCAGAATGTCCAATGAAACGTCAAGCCAGTCTTCAGTTGTTGTTGTTGTTGTTGTTGTTTTCAGTTCAGAACTCAGCCCGAATAATCCAGCCTAAAACTCAGGTGGCCTCGTGCTGCGCATCAAAGAGCACGGGAGATTTTGCTGGACTAACTGTTTGTTTTTGTTTTTGTGTTTGTTTGTTTTGTTTTTTGTTGTTGTTGTTGTTGTTTGTTTGTTTGTTTTGTTTTGGGTTTTTTGTTGTTTTTTTTGGTCTGTACCTGTCGATCGATGAATCGCGAAGTCTGTTTCGAAATCTCAGGTTCTTTTTGTTGTTTATTCTTTTTCTTCTTCTTTTTTTTTTTCTTTTTTTTTTAACAGCAAGTTGGTGTCAAGATGTATTAGGTCAAGGTTAGTTTGCTGTATTTTTCCTCAAGGACTATCACCCATACGTGTTGGAAAAGGACTTTAAACTCTCAAACGCCCACCCACCCTCAAGGGCTGACATTCATTTTTTTTTCACTTTCATTCATTCATTTTTAGTTGTTGGGGCGGGGGGATTGTTTAGGTCACCATAATCATAATATTGTATTATCTTCGACTTCTTCTGTGATATGGCTAATTCAACGAGTGGGATCCAAGTATGTGAACGCTAGTTAGTGTGGGTGCATGGTGATGAGCCCATAACGCTAGTTCAAGGTTTTCAGATACCAGCTGAACGGTATCTACGGACAAAAGTTAATGGACTTTTTACCAGCACATTATCGACATTCAAAACACTCTAAAGGAGCCGGGATAGTCAAATGGTAGAGCGTTGGACTTACAATGCTCGGGTCATGAGTTCGAATCCTGGCTGGGACCAAATATGTGCTGGCCTTTTTCTCGTTGCCCCGTCTTTGATATCACTCATACATGGTGGAAAACGACGTTAAACTCTTAACACCGACGCGCCCACCCGCTAAACATCCTCTCCATTTTAAATGCCCCTCCGCCATCCCATTCCCCTCCACCCCGACCATCCCTGAACTACACGTCCATTCTCACAGCAGCCCCATCAAATCTCCATTTCATACAATTACACAAGTAAAAATGTTCGTGTTCGGGGGTTACGGGTTAATAACATAAAAGAAAAAAGAAATTAGAAAAGGTCGTACCAGTGTAAAATAAAAAAAAAAAAGATGTAAACGTTGGAGAAGGTTTCATAAAAGAATAGGCCGCATAAAAATGAAAGGATGTTGTTAGAATGCAAACAAAAAAAAAGTCGTACTCAAATAAAAAGAAAAAGTAAAACGGTGAAATAAAGCAAGGCCGTGTTAAAATTAAATTCGAACCGAAAAAGACACGGTTCGGCTAATGACACACACACACACACACACACACACACACACACACACACACACACACACACACACACACATTTCTTATTTTTGCACGTGATGGCCTAGACGCTGGAGAAATTCTCTGAAAGAATTCGGTGGACCCCCTTGAAGAACTGGATGAATTGACCAAGCGAAATTACCAGTGACACAGTAAGAACAGCCTTTGCCTGCTGGGTATTGCGGAGCCGTGTGTGACAAACTAACGGATATCACAAGTCAGCCTGACCGTTTTCTGGTTCAGGAAGGTTATTTCTTGGGTGAGGGCGTGATTGATAAGGTTGTGTGTGTGTGTGTGTGTGTGTGTGTGTGTGTGTGTGTGTGTGTGTGTGTTCAGGCAGTTAAAATGCAATTTCAGCAAAGTCCTGTGAAAAAGAAAATTAAATTGTCTGGGTCGGTTCAAGGCCCAGTACAACGATTGTAGGCGCGTCAAGACCCCTTTAAGAGCTTTTGTACCAAGCATCAATTGAAAACTCGTGGACGCACAAACAGTGAAAAGAGAGAGAGAGAGAGTTCAGTGTGTCTGTCTCTGTATCTCTCTCTCTCTCTGTCTCCCGCCGCCCCCCCCCCCCCCCCCCCCCCCCCCAACTTCCTCTGCCGTAGTTTACCAGACAGATCGTTAGATACATTCTCGCGAAACTGATTAACCCACGATTACTCAACTAATTCTCTCAATTAATTCTCATTCTTATCACCATCAGCAGCAGTAGCAGCAGCATCTCTGTCTCTTCATCTTCTGTTTCTTCTATTTCTTCTTCCAGCGACAAATTCGCCCCCCACAGTCGGCATCGCGACCCTCATTCATTTAACCGTGTAGCTCTACGTCTGACGTGAACGACAATACAGCATGCCTTTCATTCCTTCCGGCTGGCCGACGGTTCCTCGTTAATAAGCCATACAACAGACAACCAAATACAATAAAATGTCTATGTGTCATAGAATGTTTTTTCGTTCTGCTTCTTTTTTTTTTAAGTTGAGGGCTTTTTAATAAAAGAAAACCGAGTACAATAAGGCGGACTAAAACGTCTATGTGCCATGGAATGGTTTTGTTTTGCTTTGTTGTTGTTGTTGTTGTTGTTGTTTTATTTGATTGGGTAAGGGCTTTCCGTTAATAAGTAATACAAAAGAAAACCTAGAACAATGAAGGGAAATAAAATGTCTGTGTGGTGTCTTACGAGCATGGCTGTGTCTTTTTTTGGTTTGTTTTGTTTTTATGCTGAAAGATAACAGCTCTATTGTTCTTTTGAAGATTGAGTGAGACAGAGAAGTTGCTACGTTAAGTGTGTCATATTGTGTTTTAGTAATGTAAATCTGTTTCCCGTGATCCAGAAGTTTCTATTGTTATCACGAGTATTCGAGAAGTGGTGACCTTGTTTCGACTGTAGCTAATCTAGCATCGGGGGGGCTGTACGCACTTAGGGTAAAGGACTGAGTCTCCCGGAAATTCCGTGCAAATCGCTTTGTTATGCCTTGTTTACGATTAGAAGGTGTTATATAACGCGCCTAGAGTCGGCGGGTGTGTACTCGATTTTTGTTAAGTTTAAAAAAAAAAAAAGTAATAAGGTGATTCACTTTCTGATTTTTGATTGGTTCTTTTATAATAGTGGTTCAGAGTGTGCTAGAATGCTGTGACTATATATAAGACCCTGAGAGGTGTGTGTGTGTGTGTGTGTGTGTGTGTGTGTGTGTGCACGAGAGAAGCTTATATGTGCGAAGCTTGAGAGTGCAGAGAAGTACTGTAATAAACTCTACACGGTTATAACTTTTCTACGCGCTCACGAATCTTTTGTGAGTGAAAGAGACAACACGCAGTCTATAAGAACTCGCTACGTGAGGAGTGTTCGCCTGCGTGTCATCGTAATCCGCGGTAAGACGACGGGCTCTTCAAACATTTCTCCACACGTAACATGGTGTCGCATGAATTCTGTGTGTGTGTGTGTGTGTGTGTGCGTGCGTGCGTGCGTGCGTGTGTTTCTTTTTCTTTTCTTTTTCTTTATCCCCTTTTTTTTCTCTCCCCCCAACTCCCCCCCCCCTCCCCCACCTCCCCTTTTTTCCATTTTCTTTTTTTCTCTTTCTTTGGGACACCGCACCCCACAGTCTATGTCATATCTGCACGATTTCTCAATGCCAATGTTCACCCATTGACAGAACACTGTGGTGTGAGCTTTAACTTACTCCGGGCAAGAATGGTCGATAATTTTGTCTAGGCTTTTTCTTGCAGTCACGTTTCTCGTGTCTCTCGTTTTGTTTCTTTCCCAGAAGAAGGAGACGAAGGTTTTAATGGCGATTGTGACATATTGGATGTTTTCTGTTGTCGCTTAAATCTGAATTGCCTCTCTTTTTCTCTTTCCCTATTCATTGATTTGTGAGTGCTAGGGTGGGTCGGTGGGTGTTTGGGAGTTCAACGTCCTTTTCCACCACGTATGGGTGATATCAAAGACGGGGCAACGAGAAAAAAAAAAACCAGCACAAATTTTTGGCCCCAGCTGGGATTCGAGCTCACGGCCGGAGCATTGAAGTTCCACAGCTCTATCCGATTCAACCGATAACAATCCATAATTATTTGTTCTGAATGTTCCATGGATGGTTTACCCGTAGAGAGTTTGTATGGCCTTAACTATCGTGCAACGTGTTACAGTGATTCTGTTCGTGTCACAAGGGCGTTCGAGGTAGGGGACTGAAGTTCTGCGTTAGTTTTCACAGTCAATTCTTCTTTGCTCTCTCTCTCTCTCTCTCTCTCTCTCTCGTGTGTGTGAAAATGGGTGTTCTGTTGTTGTTGTTGTTGTTGTTTGATCCTTCTGCGCATTCCGGGAACTTAAAGTTGTCACGTACGATTACCTGTGGGATGACATTACAGATGCTGACGAGGGCCTGCTGAAGGTGCTGGCGATTCTGTCCCAGGCCCCTCAGTCTTCTTTTCATTGGACATGTTGGACTGGGCTGATGTCTGGTGAGATGGCAGGCCATGGCAGAACTGGAATATTGTTGTTGCCTTGCTGATGCATTCATCGCCCAGACAAATCACTTCCCTCAAAGCTCAGTGATGGTGCCACTGTCTACACTGATCTTGTCTTCATCAACGACAGCCTGAACGCTGTGGGCTACCGGGACAACATTGTTCAGCAGCATGTGGTGCCTTACATACAGTGTCACCCCAACACCAATCTCCAGCGTGACAATGTCCGTCCGCATGTGGCTCGAATTGTGATTGTGTATCTGAACCAGAACAATATTCCAGTTCTGCCATGGCCTGCTGACTCGATCACCACACAACCCAGTCGAACATGTTGGGGATGAAATGAAAAGAAGACTGAAAGACCTGGTAAATCCACCACAGAATCGATTTAATTTAAAACTTAAACTGTCTCTTTTTTCTTTTTTTGCAATTCAGATGTGACTGTGATATGCCAGTTGTATCTCCAGCGCTGCCGCGCACGCGCCGCTCAGCTTACAAACTCCAAAACCACACCATGCGTCTTTGCAGTCAAACTGTGAGTAAACGAATAACTGAGAATATTCAGATTTTCGCATCACATTTAGAAAGGAATGCACTTTATTCTTGCTTCTAAAAGTATCTTCTAAACTATTATCGATCTTGAGATATTCTGAATTAAATGATGGGAGAGAAGTTGACAATGGGAAGTGTGAGAGCAAGGGAGAGGATGGCGAGACATGTGTGTGTGTGTGTGTGTGTGAGAGAGAGAGAGAGAGAGAGAGAGAGACAGACAGACAGACAGACAGGCTCAATAAATCAACGAAAAGCGGCTTCAAAATAAAATAGCTTTTATACCTTTCGCAGCTAACTATGACTGACGGGAAATACAAGTAACTAGACGGGGGGGGGGGGGGGGGAGGAGACACACACACACACACACACGTCAGTGTTGGAGATCGCGGCTTGGCCGCTGATTCACAAGCAATCTATTCAGAATAATCTTTTCCCTGCATCCTTACTTTTTCACTCTGCAAACTGGCCGCGAGACATAAGGGGAAAAAAAAAACCCTCCGCAATCACAGGGATCGCACGTTTCTTAACGAGCACCAAGCACGAGCAATATCCTACATGAGACACATCAAACACTACCTCAGGCTGCCATGCAAGGCTCAGCTTCTCCTTCCTAGACACTGTAATCAGTTCCACAGACATCAAACGTTCCCCTCTCTCTCTCTCTCCCTCTCTAATGCGTTTGCCGTCTTTCGCTGCGTTACCGGTGGGCAAACTGCACGACAACGACCAATCCACGACTTTATAATCCTGACAAGCGTGATTTTATGAGGCGTATTCGCTGTCTCAAAGCTCCTCCATGAGGGCGGATTTCCCTAGGTTCGCTAGCGTTTGGCCAGAGATTTGGAGCTGGAAAGAGGAAGCAGTTAGTGCTGAAATGATCACTGTCGCATCGTTTAGGCGACAGGCAATGTCGCATGTATTCTTCTTGTGCGTTCCCTGCGGGACTCTGCCTTAAATGACTGTGTGTGTGTGTGTGTGTGTGTGTGTGTGTGTGTGTGTGTGTGTGTGTGTGTGTGTGTGTTTGCACCCATACCATATACCACATAGTGGGCGATAAGGGGTGATTTAGGACATAAGGGGCAATAAGGGTTGATTTAGGACATAAGGGATAATAAGGAGTAATTTAGGACAGGTTACTCCGCATGGCTTTTTGATTTCCTCACAAAATTGGAGCGTGACTTCACCAGTCACGAGCTACCCGGTGCGGTCATATCAAAATGCCGTACGAGACGAGACTGCACTGACCATCGTATCCGTAACGGTTTTGCGGAGTAATTGCGGAAGCTGCTTCAGAAACTGGTACAGTTTTGGCGACAATGGCCATTTTAGCGCGTTTAGTGGTGGAACCACCCATCCGATTTTGCCTTGGAAAAGTGTCGGAGTACGTTATTCACCTAAAGTGATCACGGCGATTTTGTTAAGGCGCCTTTGACGCAATATCCTGTGCCGTTTCACAGGGGGCTAAACAAGATGGCCGTCTGTAATACGAGTGACTCTATGCTTGAAAACTTCGCTTTTGAGTGAGGAAAAGTATTTTTCTTAGAGGTGTTACTCTGCTTTTTGTTGTTGTTGTTAGTGTTGTGGGTTTTTTTCTTGTTTGTTTGTTTGTTTGTTTAGTTGCTGTTTTTGTTTTCGGGTTTGCTTGTTTTTTGTTTTGTCTTTTGGTTTTGTTTTGTATTTGGCTTTTGTTTTTTGTTTGTTTGTTTGTTTGCTTTTTGTTTGTTTGGTTATTGTTTTATTTGTTTTGTTTTATTTTTGGTTTTGTTTTTGGTTTTTTGTTTGGTTGGTTGGTTTTTTGTTGTTGTTGTTGTTGTTGTTGTTTTGTTTGTTTGTTTTTTGTTGTTGTTTGTTTGTTTGTTTTTTTTTGGGGGGGGGGGGGTCGGAAAGGGGGGGGGTTTCCAACGGATTGACACTATTCGCAGCGACACAAAGGAGCCTAAAGAAATTCTACACCTTGAGACCTTGACGCTATGTGCACCAGCCGACATCATTATATTTTACAAATGTGGCAAAACGTGAAGCGTCGTCGAAACTGAAGCCCTGAACAAAGCTCCAGCAGAAGATGAAACCTGGAGCCGAGCCAAAGGCAAAGGTATCATTTTCTTGGTTCACGAGTTATAGGTTCGCCCTTCCGGCAGTCATTTTGTTTAACACCTAATCCCTCCCGCCTTCCCATAGCCCCCTCCCACAGACCCTTGTGTCATACTTTGAGCTGAGGCTTATCGGGAGAAGCTTTAAAACAGGTTTCAATGCTTCCTGAGGAGAGAGAGAGAGAGAGAGAGAGAGAGGTGGTGATTGGGTGTTGGGTGTTTTGGGGGGTTTAACGTCCTTTTCCACCACATACGGGTGATATCAAAGACGGGGCAACGATGAGAAAGCCAGAACAAATATTTGGCCCCAGCCGGGATACGAACTCACGACCCGAGCATTAGAAGTCCAACGCTCTACCATTCGGCCACCCCGGCTCCCCGAGAGAGGTGTGGTGAGGGGTGGGGATGGGTGGCGGGAGGGAGCACTACCTTGAACCTATAACTATGGTCGGCTCCAAATGCACTCCATGATAATGAATGCAGGTTGGTTTGGTTGTACTGAGGTTTAGTAAGGACGATGACGACAATTTTAACAGCAGCGAAGATAATTAAAAAAAAATAAAAAATAAAAATAAACTCGCGCCTCTATTTGAACTGACCTGCAAACGTTTCACGCATTAAACAACATTACAGGACATCAAATGACGCATTCTAATGATAGATTTAAGAGGGAGTGGTAAGGGAGTCACACTCCGTGTTAAAACCTCATATCCAGATCAGCTTGGATCCGCTTTAAAAAAAAAAAAAAAGGGAGGAACGGCCCCGTCCTACAAAGTTGTTTCTCCAAATTTCATGTTATTTTGTCTGTTTTGTTGTTATTGTTGCCGGTTCTCCCCTCTCCAAGTTCTACCAATGACACTAGATTCTCTACGACCTCGACCGATTAGTCACGTGACTGGGGGTGGGGCCGGGTGGGGGGAGAGAGAGAGAGAGACAGACAGACAGAGACAGAGAGACACAGAGAGAGAGAGAGAGAGAGAGTGGGTGGGTGGGTGTTTAGGAGTTTAACGTCCTTTTCCACCACGTAAGGGTGCTTTCTAAGACGGGGCAACGAGAGAAAGGCCAGCACAAACATTTGGCCCCAGCCGGGATTCGAACTCTCGACCCGAGCATTGAAAGTCCAACGCTCTACCATTCGGCCACCCTGGCTCCCCAGAGAGAGAGAGAGAGAGAGAGAGAGAGAGAGAGGTCAGTTCCGTGAACTAAACATTTGACGTCAGCCTCAGGCAGGTCGTCATACACAGACAGAGAGATGACGTCAATTCCGCGAACTAAACATTTTCACGTCAGCCTCTAGCACTGCTATCGTCTGAGGAAGCTTGTTTATGTCTTGTGATTTCCCTGTTGGCTTTGTGGCTTCCCCGATTGAATTATTTTTCACATGAAATCTGGAAGATCTAGAGGGCTGGTTAAATGTCGGAGGCAGTGACGATACTTGCTTATTTTGTCTGTGAACTAAGCGTTTGACGTCAGCTTCACACTGGTGGTATGACAGATGATGCTTGTGCATGTCTTGTGATTTCCCTGTTGCTTTTGTGACTTCCCTGGCTGAACTAATTTTTACATAAAATCTGGAAGATCTAGAGGGCTGGTGAAACATGGACTAGAATACCTTGGATTGTACTTATGAAATCGAAAATTTGGAACTCTTTTGACCGGTGCTTCTCGCAGAAACTTGAAAAAGTTATGTTTATCTAAAAGTTCAGTTATTCTAAATGCTAAAGATATAATAGTGCAGTAGTTCCTGTCATATGTGCAGTTGTCACACTAGACAAAAACGCCGGGATGATAAGTAATTTGCAGTAGTCTTTTCATAGATATTTGATCTTATGTGCAAACCACCCCTACCTCGGAAATATTTTTTTTACACAAAACCAGTCAGAGCTACAGAGCTGTAGCACTAATCAATGCAGTGTGATTGGGTGAACTTCCAAAGTCTAGAAAATGAAGGAATTTGAACAACTTTTTCGAAAAAATTCGTAACATGACCGATTTTTTAAAATTGGCGATAACTCTTCTGAAAATGCGGCAGGCTAAAAATCGTGAAAGGTAGCTCTGGAGAAGGTGATTTCCCATTTCATCTCAAAGTAAAAAGGCCTCCATCGAGGTGGTTTAGGAGATAGCCATCATTACATCCGTCCACACACACACACACACACACACACACGTCATTCCCGCCAAAAAGAACGCAGCAGCAAAGTGTGCACGTAAGGTGTCTATGACGCAGATTTCGTTACGTCACTGTGTGCGTGAAAGTAAGTATTGTTTGGAGAAACGTCACAGTCTTGTTTTGTATCACTGAAACTTGCTGCTGCGCGTAGCAAAATCTGCCCCGTCTCATAAAGTTGTTTCTCTATAGAGAAACAACTTAAAAAGGGGGGGGGGGATTTAATATCTGTTCAGACAGCAGAGTTTGCCTACGGGGCTTACTGGTATGGCTAAAATAAAAAAAATAAAAAAGAAAGAAACAAAATCCAGATTCTTTGTGGAACACTTAGTGAGATGGAGGCCTTCTATTCAAAGCACGGTGTTCGTATTTGCGCTAATGCGCAAGCCCCAAACGTGCCCGGAAGCAGAGGGATTGTTGGGAAGCCAGCGAGAAAAAATGAAATGGCTGCAGTTCCGCTCAGCAAAAGGCGATTTTAGGTGCACGTTAGAGGGCTCTTTGCATCTTGCTGTTTCAAGAAAAAGAGAAAGTTTGTAACTGTGCGAAATCTTGTTTTCTTAACAAGCTTGCCACAACCGTGAACTTTCAGAACTGTGTGCAGTGAAATCAAAGAAAGAGCATTTCAGATACGAATTGTTAGGCCTCACACGATACGAGTTATACTTCTTTTTATTTATTCTTCTTTTGGGCATTTTATACAAGACATATTTACATACATACATACAATACACAGACAAATGACACACATAGACGCTAACAGTTATACTATATTCATACGTTACATACTATTACGCCACACATATACGAGTATACACACACACCATTCACTCACACATACATACAGCTTTGCTAGCTACACAGCGATTGGACCAGTGTTTTCGATGTATGAGTTTAGAATCATCCGACAAAAAACAGAAGAAAATAAGCTGATAATAAGGTTTTCATCGTTCATCTCGATGGCAATGAACAGGACCCCGTGTCACATACGTCAGATAGTTTGGAGTTAAACAAAACACTGAAAACTCTCTCTCTCTCTCTCTCTCTCTCTCTCTCTCTCTCTCCACCAGACTGTGAACAAGGATGAATCGGTTTATGGTTGGCTTCTTTGATCCAGTTCTGGGTGTACAAAGTTTCCTCGCCTGAAGCTCTGGCTCCTGGGTTAAGCTGGGGACGGGGAAGGTTACAAGCGGTCTCAGAACTAAAGGTCCACGACCACTTGACTTAAACCCACACCATCCTCTCAACCCTTAGAAGAGCGTTCTTCATTCAAGTTCGTAGCATCTCGTGTCCATTCCACTGACTTGAATTCTTTATGACCCTGCAATGAGTTGACAGGCAGCCTTTGAAACAGGGGGAGACCAGACACTTTGAAAGGTCAAAGTATTACAGGGTTGACAGGGCTTGCAAACGGATCGCTAGTTTTGAGTGGAACGTTTGTTGAACCTACAGAGTATTGAAGAGATTAACAAGCTTTTGAAGTCAACCGACGGACCATACAGAAGCCTCGAGAAAAGTCACAATTGAGAAGCTGTTTTTAAGTTACAGCGCTCTGCTCCGAGTTTACAGTAAACACGAGCGTGCTGGCTACCAGGAGGGGATTGAATCTTAGTGAGGGGGGAAAGGGGATGTTTTGGAGGTGTTCTACCATGAGCAGCTGAGGAGGAGACATATGGAGATATACGTGTCTGATTCTGGTCTGTCAGGGGAATAACAAGGGAGATCAAACGCGGCGTGGGTAAGAGAGGATCATGGGTGAAATCAGGCTTGAAGCAGATGTTGTCTTACTCGCGAAGAAGGATTACCAGCAGACAGACAGTGCTCTGACGCCAAGAGACGTCTGTCTGCACATTTGTGTTCTGTACAACATTCGCTACCTCATTAAATCATACCCCACCCCAAAGAAAAACAACAACAACAACAACAACAACTCGGTGCCACTGATCTGACAAGGTACTGAGCGCAGCAGAGGCTGCGTGCTCTCTCTCTCTCTCTCTCTCTCTCTCTCTCTCGGGGAGCCGGGGTGGCCGAATGGTAGAGCGTTGGACTTGTAATGCTCGGGTCGTGAGTTCGCATCCTGGCTGAGGCCAAATATTTGTGCTGGCTTTTTCATCGTTGCCCCGTCTTTGCTATCACCCGTATGTGGTGGAAAAGGACGTTAACCCCCCCCCCCCCCCCCTCTCTCTCTCTCTCTCTCGGGAAGCCGGGGTGGCCGAATGGTAGAGCGTTGGACTTCTAATGTTCGGGTCGTGATTTCGCTTCCCGGCTGAGGCCAAATATTTGTGCTGGCTTTTTCATCGTTGCCCCGTCTTTGATATCACCCGTATGTGGTGGAAAAGGACGTTGGAAAAGGATGTTAAACACCCAAACACCCCCCCCCCGCCCCACCCTCTCTCTCTCTCTCTCTCTCTCACACACACACACACACACACACACACACACACACACACACACACACACACACACACACATGGTTCCATGGTTCTATGAGGCAGAAAATGAACCAGACAACGAGGAAACAATCGCCATGCATTCCATATTCATTCATATTAAAAGGAAACTGTTGCTGTTGTTCCGTGCGCGCTTCTTCCAGGGAGACTGAGAAGCCACCGGTCCAAACAGTCAAAGAACACAATAGACCTCTGCCACAGAGAAATTTCAACAGCTTCAAAGGAAGTAAGCATCTATTGTGGCTGCCCCCACGGCTCCTATTCAAGGACCTGCTGCAGAATATTCCGACACGTAAGCTTGTCTCCGTTGTATGCATGCGGGCTTTGGAGAAGCTGAATTGGATGCTTCTCTGGCTGAAGGCCAGGGTGTTCTTATGATAATTGTCCTCGAGAAAATGTATTTATGCCAAGCTTCTGAAGTCAGGCTTTGAAAGAAAAAAGGATACAGTCAACTGGTGGCGATTTATGAAAGAGAAGTAATTCATGAAGGTAGCTAAATCTGGGGAAAGTTTCGATCCACCTCACTACTTGTATGTCAAGCCTGTTTTTCAACCTAGAATTTTCTTTTCCTTTCAGCAGGAAATACAGCTCCACCTATACCCAGTCGCACCCATCCAAAGGTCATGAGTATTTGACTTAATGATACGCTCGTCTTTCCAGCCCCCGTAGTATAGTGGTTAGCACTTCGAAATTCAGACACTGGACCAGGAGACTCGGGTTCGAATCCCACCCGAGGCAAACGGGGTTTTCCTACCTAGGTCGGCTCCCATACAGGGCGGGCGCGCTATGGGCCCAGTGGGGAGGCTGTTGCCACACAGCTCAGACTCACCCACTCCGCCTCTGTGCTGGCCTTTTTTAGTTGTCCCGTCTTTGATGTCACTCTTACGTGGTGGGAAAGGACGCTGAACTCCCAAACACCTTGCCAACCCACCCCCTTCCGAGCCGATCGCATTTACCCACAAACCAGCAACCTTCCGGCCACCTACTGCTAGTGTGGCAAAGGCAGCATTCTATAACTGTAAAGCGACTTCACACAGCAGGCTTGAACTAAGCCACTGTGCACTCCATTCCCAGGCCAGGAACAGTTCAAGGATTTCAATCCTTTCACTGGCATCCCCCAAAATGACCGCAGCACAATGGACTGATCCCTACAAACCAAAGGGAGACAGACCAGTATCCCTGTATCACCACCAGCCCGCCACGAGGACCACATCGATCGAACCACTGAGTGTTCGAAGTGAAAGAAACATGCAAATGAGGACATTGTCCTGAGGATCTGGTGAGTCATCTTCACCACGGCTGCACTGTACATAATCCTAGATAAAATCACAGCCAGACAGATCTCATTGATAAAGGGGCTTTCAGCGGCCCTGAGCAAAGATGTGTTCAAACTACAAAATGTGCTGACCTCAAAGAAAGTTACCGAGCGTAGCACTCAACGCTGTGTCTCCTAATAAGGTGGCTGGACCGAAACATAATCGAGTATGTTAGAACTTTGCCGCATTGTCTGTGTCGCAAAAATTTGCCATTTGCCAGAAAGATGAGTTTGGGAAAGTACATTTGGGGGATGCTAGAGGGCCAAGAGGGATTCTAAGGATTCTGATTCTGAAATGCAACCAATCTTTGATAATGTCACCAATATTTTGTGTGAAAAGGGTACCACTCTTTGGTCTGACTGAAAGGTCACCCATCTTTGGTCTAGAATTCTTACCAGTGTGTGGTCTGAAAATGGTACCAGCCGTTGCTATCCATCTTTGGTGTGGAAAGGTTACCAATCTTTGGCCTGAAATACTACCAGTCATTGTATTCAAAACTGTCCGAAGGCTGTGAAATGCGACTCTTGTGTTGAATCAGTCAATCAAAATTGCGCACAGCATACAATTGCAGCGTCTGTTTTCATTTGGCGGAGACCAGAAACCGAAAAGGTCATTTTCCCACACCCTTTCTTCACACATCAAGTTTCTAGTCATACGGGTAACGTACTGCTCAGCCTCTCATTGTTGTTTCCTCTCTTCAATGCTTGTTGGTTTTGTTGTTGAGTTAGATGAATGAGAAATTCTGGGGTTTCGCAAGCATTTTGTCCCCACTATCAAGAATAGATTAATGGTTCTGGTAATCTTCTATCAAGCAGCTGAATGAACTTCTAGTGAAAGACAACACTAACTCAGTTGGTATAGTTCGCCCGTTAATGCAAATGTATGCCAGTCAATTCCGCCGATATTTCGCATAAAGTCAAGTCGTAGAACGAAGTCAGCGACCACGTGACTTCACCTCGCCAGACCCCGGAGTACATTTGCACCCCCTCCCGCGTTGCGAGGATACAGTCGCCCCCGTTAGTTGACGACTGGAGTTTATTTGCTTCCTCCTGCGCATGACTGGTATACATTTGCACCTCCTAACGGGCGAACTATACCAACTAAGCAACACTAACACGTTCGATGATTTTGGTGTAGCTTGTTTTCGGGACCATTTCCAAGAAACGAGGTCTGTTCTGTGGGTGAAATTTGAAGGAGATTGTAATAGGATCACTATGACACACAGAAAGTTGGATCAGCTTTTGGGACGTAGGTTTCTTATGTTGGAAAACGTCTATTTACAGCAGTGGCTATTCCCACGGAAGCCGATATGAGTGCGGGTGGGGGTGGTGGTGGTGTGTTTGGGGGTTTAATGTCCTTTTCCACCACATACGGGTGATATCAAACCCGGGGCAACGATGAAAAAGCCAGCACAAATATTTCCCAACCGGGATACGAACTCACGACCCGAGCATTAGAAGTCCAACTCTCTACCATTCGGCCACCCCGGCTCCCCCGGATATGAGTGCATGATGGCCAGACCTGGTGTATGTCGCCTGCGTCCTGATGGGGAGTCCTTGGCGCCTGATGGTCGGTCAGACAGACCCAGTCTGCGGATGATGTCCTTCTTCTCCCATATGCCCCGACCACCTCCCCCCTCTCCCCTGCGGATGATGCCCTTCATCTCCCATATGCCCCGACCACCCTCCCCCTCCAATGCCCTAATCGCCACAAATACGTTGGGCGACAAAGAAGATTCAGTCAAAGCGCGGGGTCCCTTTTAATGTTCCGGGAATGCTTTTAAAGTGTCGGAGAAAGTAAGACAGTGTTTTAGCGGGATCGAATTCCATAGAGACCTAGCCTCGTCTATGTTTTAATTATTAACTTCTGCATATTCATCCGGCTTGTCTCGACAGTTGAAAAATCCGTCTAGCAGTAAGCAGCTTAGGTTGCAGCTGACCCTACACTAAATGTAGGCATTTTCCTGCCATTGTGTGTGACCTTTCTAACATTAGATCTGCTCCAGGTTAGACTCGGATTTAAAGACCCGTCGTCGATCACCTCTATACTCACAATTTGTGCTCAGCTTTTTTGGTAGTGTCTGATATAATAATAATGATTATAATAATAATGATAGTACTTAATAGTGCTATAAACTACTAATAAAATTTAATTACAGTTCTAATCGCTTTTTAAAAAAAAGTTAAAGGGAAGAAATATATATACAAAAAATATACAGACATAAAGCCATCACACACACACACACACACACACACACACACACACACACACACACACACACACACACACACACACACACACACACACAGGATTGCATGCACACACACACACATAGGATGCAAACCGAAACAGTTAGATGGTGTTTAGGGCAGAAAACAGGTGGGTTTTAAGGTTTTCCTTGAAAGAATGAGTAGAGAATTCCAGGAACATCTTACATCGTACATCGTACAACTAAAGGCGATGTCACACTGAAAACATGTTTTCCTAAAACATGTTTTGAACGGCAAAACGCCAGAAACATGCTTTCCGAAACAATACATTTATGACACACGTGAAAACAAGCAAGCGCGCGTCTAAGGCGAGAGAGAGAGGGGGTCCCGCTACGGACATGTTGACTGAGCGGATACGGGAAGATGTCACTTGACACTCCGCACGGCGGCTTTCATTGGTTGAAACACAAAACATGTTTTCGGATTTTAGGGCAGGCTCTAAAACTGAAAACACGATCAAAACATGTTTTGAAAACATTGTTGTGAAGTATATCACACGACAAAACACGTTGTTTCGCAGCGAAACATCTGAAAACAATGTTTTCAAGTGTTTTTGCCCTCTCGTGTGACATGGCCATTAGAGACCTCTACAGGCGTAAGGACACAAATCGGCCGGGTGGTGAAGTGTGGTGTTTACTTCAAGTACCCTGTTTTGCCAGTGTGCTAGTTTGTAGCGATTTTTGTTGTCACGAAAAACCGTGATTTTCGTGAGTTTTGAATGTTGTAGGGCAAGGTGCATGCCAGGGGGTAACAAGAGGAGGCAAGCTGCCAGTGAAGCTGGGACTTTTTGCGCAGAAGAAAGGCAAAGGTGACGCGAGTGGAGTTGGGTGAAGGGGCTTTCTGGCCTAAACAGAAAGTAAACTGGCGTTACTCTAGTGAGTCCTGAGCGATAATGAGCATTCAATTCTTTAAAAAAAAAAAAAAAAAAAAACTCCTGTCAGGTACGTGTCCTTGAATGGTTTCTAGACTGAAGCGTATCTAATGATGACTATGATGGCTGAGTCTAATAGGGGATATAGAGGCATGTTTTGGCCTCTTCCGTTTGTATTCTTTGACCTGCACAGTGACAGCATTTCAGAGGCTGGCACTGAGCCAGCAGAAGGGTACACGCGACACGAGTATCACAAGGAGACAGTTAGTGCTGCGGCCACAGTTAACGGCTCAGTTGGAGAATTTGAATTTCCACCAGCTCGCTCAGCCTGCAGACGACATATTGTATCGCATTAAGAGCTCAACTAATCAGTGTCGAGCTTTTAGACAAACTCACAAGCGCGCCTATTCCAAAACTTCTGTGAAGCATAGTCATGATGTAATATGAGCGTTTGAAGTTCATCATGCGAGTAGGGTTCCCGGAGAAAAGTAGCGGTTACAGCTCACTGTAAAATAGTACAAAACCATTTTACACACTGAACAGGGCGTTAGTGGAGATTGTTAGTCGGTGAATGGGGCCATTCCGAGCACCGTTCTCCTGAGACCTTTGAATTTGATATCTTGGTACTAGGACCTGTATTGAACGAGGAAATCGAGCTCAAGATACTTATACACGCGCAAAGCAACTTCTTCAGCCGCGAACATTGACTTGTATGGTTTTCAGGGTTCTTTTAAAACAAAGAACGTGGGAGGGGGGGGGGGGGGTCGTGTTGTTGTTGTTGTGTTTTAGTTGTTGTTTTGTTGTTGTTGTTGTTCGTTTGTTGTTGTTGTTGTTTTTTTTGTTTTTTTTTTTTGCAATCCTAGTAGTCGTCGTAGATTTGAAATGTTCAAAGGAAAACGGCTGATTTCATCATGGTGTCTTGTGTGTGTGTGTGTGTGTGTGTGTGTGTGTGTGTTGTTGTTGTTGTTGTTACTGTTGTTGTTACTGTTGTTGTTGTTTGGCTACCAATCAGAACACAGGTGTTATACACGAACAGCACTTTCCGTATCTTCATTACTCACGCTTTTGACAGCGACTAGTTCATCTTACGTAAGGTAAACTTGAAATTGCCATATCTAATCGGCCACTTTCTGAATTAAGAGCCCATGCACTGTATGATCCGTCTTCAAGAATCTGAGGTTTCCTCTGCAACCTTTTTAAGACGTATATATCGCTCACACACACACACACACACACACACACACACACACACACACACACACACACACACACACACACACTCAGACACACACAGACACACAGACAGACAGACAGAGACAGACAGACAGAGAGATGAGTTCGTCAGTTGAGAAACGTGCCGTCGCTAAGATTATAAAGAGAAGTCAATTCAAATTACTTTATTAATCCCAGAAGGGATCTTATAGGCCATCATAAAACATAATAAGAAGACAAAATAATAACAAACAAGATGGCCACCAGCCCAATATGTTGTTTCCATTCAATGACCTGCTGTAGTCACAGTCGTAGTCGTTGTGTCATGTATGCAGCCCGCGCGCACACGCCGGAACGCAAGCTCTCTGACATCAAGCATGCTGACATAAAGAAAGTACTGAAAACCCTTATCGTGCCTCTATGCACTTGCAAAAACCCAAACACATGAGGTCGTGTGAGCTCGCCTAGCTGGTTGACGTCACAACTTGTTGGCGTATGCGAGGTTCTACATGGGTGAATGAATTCTTGTAATAAAGTCGTTCCCCTTTGACAGAGTTACTTCCCGCAGACCTGACTGACAGACGATTGCTTACTGGTATCGGAGAAGAGACCCTCTCTCTCTCTCTCTCGCCTTAGACGCGCGCTTGCCCGCGGACGCACGCACCCCCCTCCCCCTACACACACACACACACACACACATTATGCAAAGACCTTGGAATCAGAAAGACGCGTCACTCCTGCCCTCGTAAGAGAGACATATAGCGGGACAACGCGAAGAGTTGTCTGCCCGCATTAGCGCGCATCCTAGATCTGGCCCCTATAGTGACAGCATGGCGGAAAGTGGAAAGCGATCACAAAAGCATGCAATTGTGTTCTGCGCCGAATTGTTCAAATAACAGACAAATATAAACGGGGAAATACTTCTTTTGGTATTCTTGTTGAAAAACAAACATTTTTTTTTTCGCTTTCTTGTCAAAAAAAAAAAAAAAAAAAAAAGACCTCAAGTGGTACGTGTGCATGCAGTGTAAACTAACAGTAAACACACGCGGCTGACGCAGATACAGCGTAATTTTTTTCCCTGACAACTTTACAAATCACGGTGACTTAAATTGTGCTAGCGTCTACCTGCATCTAAATTCAGAACACACACACAGAACAAAATCATCCGGCTGAACTTCATTCTAACCATTGTAAAACCATATCACAACATAGAATCTGCTGGATCGTCGGTCGCAGATATGATTAATGCTGAGTTAGCAGGAAGTATTCAGCGGATGCGTCCATCTTTGGATCTCTCGCACATTCGATCTTTCTGTGTTCCGTACTAGTTTTACTTGAACACATCGAACGAAATGCACTGCGTAGCCTACGTACAGCAGTGAAAGCCAAACTAGATCTTTCGTTCGTCCTCCGGAACTTTGAGAGTACTTATGTTTTCCATAGGCCTAAAACACATGCGAAATATATGGGGGGAGACCACCTGTCAGTCGCTGACATCTTCGTTTTTGTTTATTTTCTTAAAATGTTTTACGGCGGCTAGTGTAGGGTTGGGTCAAACAACTGCGTAGATCTGCGGGATGCGCGCTACAACTCTTACGCGTTGTCCCTCAAAGGGAGGTAAGTGAACTATCTTTATGTTTCCAAGATCTTTGCATTATGCTTCTGAGTGTGAGTCAGTGGCAAAAACGAAACCCACTGAAATTCCCGCTTTCCACATGTCAAGTTGTAGAGACTCTTGCGAAAAGATACTGCATTTCGATGCAAAATAATTTCTAGACCATCCCAGAACATGCTGGTGCAGTAACGTCAGTAGATTACGTCACCTTGGAGAGATTTCGAGCCTTCCAGTAAGTTGAGGAATGTTCTAGATCTTACCTGTTCAGTTCGTAAGCAGCCCTGCACAGCGTTCTGGATTCTTCTTCTTTCATGAATTTGTTCTCCGCGCATATTCTGTTCATAAAGTATTGGAGTTGTAGTCTGTTGTATCCCGTATCATCTCTGCGAGTGCACGATGATGGCGACATAGCATAAGTAAAATACAACACCACGTCTCCAAACAGAGGAATTCCGAAAGAAAGTGGCGAGACACCCCCAAGAAAAAACAGCATCACGTCAATCAAACATGACGCACTTACTTTACGTCAGTGCGCGTGCGTCTCTTCTTCGATGTTTGTGAGGCGTGTGGCTTGCAGAGGAAATGTGCTGTGAGTACAAATTTTCGAGTCAACTGACGATAACGGCTGCAGTGAATTTTTCTAATTTTTTTGTATTTTTATGGCACCCCAGGCTCATTATCTATGTATAGTAGGAGCGATTTTGAGATCTAAAGTGTGTTCACCAGCACTTTCATCAGGTACGGCTTACGCCAAAAGTATAAAAGCGACAACCTCCAAAATTCACTTAGTTAAGAGTCCGTATTCATGCTATCTATGTCCAAAAAATGGAGTGGTGTAGGTAAATATTACGCCTTTAAACGCCAGAAAGCCACTTTTTCTGAAAAGGGCGATAACTCGCAAATCATGTGTGCAATCGTATCTGGATCGGGCCTTCTATTCAACAATCTTGATTCATTTAGAAACCCCAAATTTAAAATCGATCGGTTCAGTATTTTTGGAGAAATAGGCATCTGAACTGGGTTCACATGCAATGTCAATTCAGGCTCGGTTTACATGAAAACTATAAGAGCGACCATTTTCTAGTAGTGACTCTGTTCAGAGTCCGTATTCAAGCTATCTACTGCCAAAAAATTGAGTGATTTAAATAAATATTACGCCTGTACACGAAAGACAACCAACTTGTCTCAAAAGGGCGATAACTCCCAAATCACGTAAGCAATCATCACACGCTTGAATCGTCTAATGTAACATTTTGATATATTTGGATACCCCAAATTTGAAGCCATTCGGTTGAGTATTTTCGAAGAAACGGGCCCGGACACAATTCACACACACACACACACACACACACACACACACACACACACACACACACACACACACACACACACACACACACACGCACATCCACACAGACGGCACTCACTGAGGAGGAGAAGTGCGTTCGGAACACCATACGCGTCAGCATCGATGACGCAAGTTTTCTTACGTCATTGTCAGAGTTACACTTGCAAAATCGTCTCTGCGGGAGATCGGCAGTGACGTGCGTTTGTACCACAGATGCTTGCCTATGAACGTGGAAATTTTAGCCCGTCCTATTATGTTGTTTCCATTACTATGGAAACAACATAATAAAACTTGCACTAACAGAAGCCTCACCTATGAAAAACTTAAACTTCACAACACACACACACACACACACACACACACACACACACACACACACACACACACACACACACAAATGAACGTCTTGTGAACTCACACAAACAAAAATAAGAAGAATACAAAGCAAAAATAATACTAATCAAAAAGACGCAAAAAGTAGTCAACAAAAGAGCAAAAAGAACTTCTGTCTTGAGTACATAAAAACGCATGCACATGTGCAGACACACGTGTAATATCCTCCCCCCCCCCCTCAACGCGGCAAACACACACACACACACACACACAGTGCCAAACATTTCTAGGGGAGAGAGAGAGAGAGAAAACAGTCGTCCATTAAAAAATAACACGCATTGTCTTGAAGCAGAATGTTTCTTGCTGTCACTACTTTTGCCATCTGCTTTTCTCCCTCCACAGCCGAGAACCTCCGAGCAGCTGCTTGCACATAACTGATGTCAGGCAAACACAAACATCGATCACTGACTGGTCAACACGAGGTAGCACTGCCCTTTTAACCTAACCACAATCCTAAAGCAGGGCTGGAATGGTCAATGTCGTATGAAGCTTGGTGACACAGTACGCCGCGATACGTACCACGCGAACGTCGAAATCTCGTTTTAGGCCGAGATTTATATAGTTATGCCGACCACTGTTCGTTTGACAGAGGATGGCGGACGTCACGAGTTATCGTGCTGGTGACCTATCAACTCTTTGCGGTAAGTCGTCACTTTGGCGTAATGAGACAAATAGAGTGTATGGTCAAGTCTGGTGTTTATTTAAAGGACCCTGTTCTGCGAGTGTGCTAGTTTGTAGTGATTTTTGTTGTTTAAAAAAAACAAAACAAAAACGTGATTTCCGTGATTTTTGTATTTTGTAGGGCAATGTGCATCCCGGGGGGGGGGGGGTCAACAAGAGGCAAGCTGCCAGTGAAGCTGGGACTTTTTGCGCACAAATCAGGCAAAGGTGTCGCGAGTGGAACTGAGTGAAGTGGCATTCTGGCCTAAACAGTAAGTAGACTAGCATTATTCCAGTGAGGCCTGAGCGGAAAGGAGACAGTCAATTTTCTTTTAGGCTCCTGTCACGCTCGTGCCCTTGAATGTTCTGTGCATGCTAATTTTTGTTTCTAGCTTGAAACATGTTTGGGGGTGACTGATGCCTGAGGCTAATAGGGAATATATAGGCATTTTGAGACCTCGTGCATTCGTATTCATACCTGTTCTCCTTTTACACGACGGCGTTAATCACATCACATGTTCCCAGAAAACGAGAGCAAACTTGAGAAAGCACTGTTACAGAAGTCATTATCAGACTAAATAAAGCATTTCTATGCAGTGTTGGGTGGTAGACGGGGTGAGTCGGTGCGGATTGTCTACCTTCAAGTTTCAGAAGAAGTTGTCGGCCATGCAGGATATGTGATATCGGGATGTTGGTGCAGAAGGAGGAGTTTTGCGCACGCCACCAGTGAGTTCACATTCGCAGAGGTACGCGTTACTAGTGACGTCACATTCATATGGTACGCATCACTAGTGACGTCATATTCATGATGTGAAGTAGCACTTCACTAACGTCATATTCACATGGTAAGTGTCACTTTTGACGTCACCTACACAATGCCACGCATAACTGCATGATAATGCATAACTACTACACCAGTTTCTTTGCTTCAAATTCCTGTTCACTGTACTGGCCCATACTCATCATCAGTTTCCCCCAGTTCAGGACTCAGCCCGGCGAACTGGTGTGCAGGACGCAGGCCACCTCAGGTTTGAGTTTGATTTTTCGGGCAGAGTGACGAACTGTTCCCGTCAAAACTCTCTCGATGAAGTAGCTGACACTCAAGAGCGAATCTGGACACAACGTTTTAAAGGGAACTGGAAACAAATAGAAGTTTTAAAGGGCACCCACTCCAAACCTTTGTCCTTTTTCAGGCAGTGCAGATGGTTGTGCTATCAGGAGTGATATTTATCACCATGAAGTTGTTCTGCCCTCGCAATAGCTTCACAATAAAAAGCACACAAAAGTGGTGGAAGCTGGTACGGCAGTACGTCTCTCTAAGTACCACTTGACTTCTTGCATCATTTATTGTTTTCTTTGTGGTCAGGCTGTGTTTGTTTCAACCAAAACTCCCCCACACAATACGCTTGTTGTCACTTTGCTCCCGTTCAGCACTGAGTCTGTCTGGAGCAACACCTTGTAGCGGACCCCCCCCCCTTAGCCCTCCCACCCTTCCGCCCATCCACCCCTCACCCCACCTCCTTAAAATATGGCAAGAGGGTCGTGGTGAGAACGGCCTCTCTCTCTCTCTCTCTCTCTCTCTCTCTGTCTCTCTCTCTCTCTCTCTGGCTTCTACAGACAGACAGCGAACTCTTTCGCGCAGGAGGAGAGAATGGTTGAGGATGACGCATGTTTGCTGACAATGCCTTTCTCGTCGATCGCATTGCATGCCCGTGTCTTTGAAACCCCGTTGCGGCGGTGCCCCGCAATGATTACACACAACATAACAGTCGCTACTAGGCACTGATGTCCAGATCTCACACAGTGTATCGTTAAGGTAACGTTCACACATCGTAGGCTTTGCGCAGACTTTGTCGGGATTTTCCTTGCGATTTGCAAGGGTAGCTGTTCCCTTCTCCCTCTCCGCAGGAAAGTTGAAGATGTCTAGCTACGCGTAGACGTAAAGGGAGGGAGGTGATTACGGTGATGGAAGCCTGACTGACACAACACCGACCAACGGTTTTAAAAATTGGAAGTACAAAAGATTTAGACTCCTACTTGGGACGTTAGGTAGTGTCTTGTTTGTAAAGTGATATATTTCTTTGTCTTTGTACTTGGCTATTTTGTTTGTTTGTTTGTTTGTTTGTTTGTTTGTTTGTTTGTTTGTTTGTTTGGTTGTTTGTTTGTTTTCTTTCAATGATTTTTCGATTTTTCGAAATTGCTTTCTGACATGGCTTGCCCTTTATGCAGGCGACATCGAATAGTTAGGCACAGATGGTAATTTGTTATCAGATCTGCAAAACTTTGGAAAGACAGTAAAGGTTACGAATAACTTGATGGCCGCTTCATTTCAACCCACTGCAGCTTGTAGGGGTGGGAATTTCCGGTGAGGAGTACGTTGGAGTCAGGAATCTGCCCAACTCCCCCCCCCCCCCAACACACACACACACACACACACACACACACCCCCACACGCACACACACACACACACACACACACACACACACACGAAATCAATCAATCAATCAAAGAACAGTTTCCCGAGACAAAACCAAATTCTTCACGACCAATGAAAATCGAGCTCCTAGAAACTTTACTATGTGAACACCACTTCAGGAGGCTGGACAGGAACACGATTCATCACTGACGAAGCTGTCAAGCTATTCTCCAAACTCGGGGGCCAGACCCTATTCTTGTTTGTTACAATGGCTTGTGGACGAAATGTCAATAGCTGCATTGGGCGGCCGCTATGTGGGCTGTAGGAATGTCTTGTTTTCTTCCCAGCGCCGTGCCAGTAGAGAGAAGAGGGGGCAGGAAGGTGATACTGCATTCAAGGCTGATCTTCATGTCGGGCCAGGCGTTCCTGATCATGTGGGATTGTATCGGCCGCCCACGATGGTACAGGTTTACAAACAGATTTGGCGTACAGATTGTGATGTATCATTGAGTGTCTTTCAAAGTCTGTCGAGTCTTCAGGAAGAGGGAAAAGATTAGTTTGATGATTACTGCCAATGCCAGGTTCCCGTTTAATGAAGCCAAACTTTCTACTGAATCGTGACTGAGATTCTCCAGACCAATTCAAGCAAAGCAAGTCTCGGTTTGTTGTTCAGGCTTAGCAGGGTCCCGTTTTTATCCGCCATCTGTGCGATAGAAACTTATGAATGGGTATTTGGGAGTTTCAGGTCCTTTCCCACCACTATATCAAAGACGGGACAACGAGAAAAAGGCCCTCACAAATATTTGGCCCCAGCCGGGATTCGAACGCACGACCTGAGCATTGAGAGTCCAACGCTCTACCATTCGGCTATCCCGGCTCCCAGGAGCTTACGAATTTTCAGCGCGAGTTACAATACGACGCATACATATTAATTTCACAATAAAGTGAGGCATATTGAACCACAAGTTGCAACAAACAAACAAAATTGATTGCATGGTGCTTCAATAAGTTAATCGGCATAAAGAAGCCAATGTCCTGTTACAGAGACTTGTGCAGTCATGTTTCTAGAGATTTTGCGTCGTCATTTTTGCGATGTTTACATCCGGGCTCTACTCAGAGTCACTCGAATTTCCCAAGTGACTTAAAGTAATGCTGATTGCTTCAATCGTTTTCACTGATTCCAGTGCAGGCACCTGCGAAGGGCAGCCAGTCCCAACTGTGCCTGATGGCTCCCGAAATAGTAACACAACAAAAACAGCTCAACTCATAATCCCCCACGGTGTCCGCGCACGTGGTCCTTCGACCACGGAATCAGAATGAACGCTATGCTTTCGCTCCCAGCATATTATGATAACAACACGTGTCACGCTCGGGTGAATCTTACATAGTTCCGTCATAAAAGGTGCTATGTTTGTCTAGCCGCTCCAGAAGGTTAACAAAGGAATGGTCTATTCATCCAAGAAGAAAAACAAGTGCTGAAACGAACACCAAACCCCTTTTCCACTCCACCTGTAAGAAGAAAGCCACGGTCGAAGCTGATTTGGACGTCATTGTATTCTCAAGCCTTTTTCGCGACTTACTCGGTTAACTGCGACCTTAACGAGAGAAAACGACTGACGTCATAAGAGAGGAGACAAGAATTGTCGTGGACAAACTGTTAGTTTGCTCAGGGCCAAAACGTATTTCCCGAAATGCATAGAGCCAAGCCTAATCTGAAGTAGCTCCCGTTCAGGAACAATGAGTGAGATCCGTGTTTACTGCGTGTCGTTGTCTCAGCTCGGTGCTAGAGTGCCGAGCTCAAAGGAATCCACGGAGAGGTGCCTGGCAAGAATACAGCCTTATAACGAGTGTTTTTGTCGTAACAGTTTACTTTACTGCTTCTTTGTCTAGTTCTGCCACAGGATCCGGATGAGCGTAAGTGCTAGGTCTTGGCAAAAAAGCAATACTCTGTCTGTCTGTCTGTCTCTCTCTCTCTCTCTCTCTCTCTCATGCTCGGGTCGTGAGTTCGATCCTGGCTGGGGCCAAATATTTGTGCTGGCTTTTTCATCGTTGCCCCGTCTTTGATATCACCCGTATGTGGTGGAAAAGGACGTTAAACCCCCAAACACCCCCCCCCCCCCCCTCTCTCTCTCTCTCTCTCTCTCTCTCTCTCTCTCTCTCTCTCTCTCTCTGTAATTTGCCTTCATATTTTCTTCTCCTTTATATTCCTGTAGTGTTTAGATTTTTTTTTTCATATTTTCGTAGTTTAGCAACGGCAAGTTCGGACATGGTATATATGCTAAACCTTTTACCGTTGGAAAATAAAGATCATTGTCATTGTCATTCTGTCATTCTGTCATTCTGTGTGTCTGTCTCTCTCTCACACACACACACACACACACACACACACACACACACACACACACACACACATATTCAGAGTCACGCCACACTCTGTTACTGTGCAGAACATGTGGCACTTGAATCATTCCGATTGTGAACGTAACTGGAAAGATTTTTCACGATTTCAATCACTAAATCATACACCATCCTTAATTTTTGTTTGTTTAATGTTTCCTTTCCCTCCCCATCTGATCGCGCCTGATATGAAAGATGCTGACTTCTTATCGTCCGTAATAGCTGTGCTGTTTCTCATTTGCGGTCGTTAATCATTTTGTCTGGCCCGTCTGTGGCTCGCACCAGGCTGTCCTGATAAATCATGAATTAACCATTTAAAGTTTTCCTATCTTGAGATAAACTCTGGATGAACTACTGCGATTCGCTTAGTGGTGTGCCTCTATAACGTGCGGGAAATTGAATTGAAGCGACAGTGGGCTGTTGTTTGAAGGGGGGAGCCTGGGAGATCGTTAAAACAACCTCGCTGCATGTTCTTACTGCATGATAAGAAGACTTCAAAAGGGAATGCTATTTCTGGAAATTAGGTAGAAGGAAACAAATTCATTCGAAAATTATGAGGCGCCGCCAAAGAAGATCAGGACGGCCAATCCGACTGTGCCCTGGCAATCAGTTTAATAACCTCCCTGAAGCTAAAAGGAAAAAAACTGCTTGCTATAGTATTGAAAAACACAACAATGGAAATATTATATTATGTCTGAAAAGACATATATCAAAGATAAAGTTAGTCACTTAGTGATAAAGGAGCTCCTGCAGAGAAATGGTTTTGGTGGGAAGCTTCGTGAGAAGTGTGTTTATATAATAATAATAATAATAATGATTTGTCTGACGCCCAACCTCCTGCTGGAGCTGGGCGCCTCACAGTAGAAGAGTGGCAATACTGTACATACACATGAGATACACATGAAATACGTCACGTGACATACACATGAAATACACGTCACATACACGTTACATACACACAGCTATGATACATCCTAACACGACATCGTAAAATGACAATGATGGTGACAGTGATGGTAGAGAAGTTAGTCTGTATAATACAGCCGGAAGAAATGAGATTTCAAAGCGACTTTAAAAGAGTCCGTTGACTCTGCATGGCGAACATTGGCAGGCAGGCTGTTCCAGATGACTGGACTGTGGTAGAGCAATGCTCGCTGACCTAGTGTTTCATAACATGTATGCATGTGAGTTGGGACGTAGGTGGCGGTAAGGGAGGACTGTGGGGGAAGTGGCAGTTAGTACCAAAATAGAAGCTGCATTTTATGTGGTATGGGTTGCATTTTCTTTGTTCCAGCAAAGAGAAAACGGCAATGACAGTAGACTTTGTTTACCCACGATAGAAGCTATTGGTACAATGGCCGTTTGTATGTTACTATACGAAAAGTGAACACAAAACACCAGAAGACATTACAAAATACGATTTGGAAAAAAAGTTACATGTATAAACGACGGGATGATTGAAATCTCTCTCTCTCTCTCTCTCTCTCTCTCTCTCTCTCTCTCTCTCTCTCTCTCTCACACACACACACACACACACACACACACACACACACACACACACACACACACACACTATCTATCTATCTATCTATCTATCTATCTACGTCCGCTCACACTGCAGACACGACATACAAAAGGATATAGGTATCAAATGCAAAACACATGAGAGGTAAAAGACACAGTATATAAGCAACAGAGAGAGAGAGAGAGAGACTGGGGCGGACAGGAGGGCGGACAGACATTTATGTGTCAGATGGGAATATACAGAAATCAATCCTGAGGTTAAAAAAAAGTGACTGAGAAGAAAACCGAAGGCGAACTTGGACAGAACGGGCATCAGTCTCAACTGAAATAGAAACATACGACCGACACTGTTCAAACCCATATCTCCATTTTGACAAACAAGGGATGAATTCATGTTCATGCGTGTTTAATCAGGCCCGTTTTAGACCAGCGTTCGAAAATAGAAACAGTACACTGAGTCAAGATGGCTAAATATTATAATGTTGTAACATTCACCTGCTTAGAGCTAGAGGCCAAGTAATGTATTTCGTTTCTGCCTGCAGCATTAAAACAAATGCAGTTTGACACACTGCAGGGCCACAGGTGCCGTTCCCGAATATGTCGCCAGGCAAACGGCATTTTGCCTGTCATCAATCATACGCCCCCTATCCTAATGAATGACCCAGTTCCCCGTGCCATTGATTGGTTGGCAATAGTTCGTGATCTGGATTTGACGATACGCGTATGCAGAGGGAGTATGGTTTGTATGGTTGCAAGTATGAACGGTTTTAGCCTGCCACTCAAGTGCTTTTTTTTTTTTTTTTTTTTAATGGCTGTGCCAGGTTGCAGCGTCTCCCCCGCCGGTCACATCTGTCAACAGTTGACGTATGTGCAAGAAGAGTTAAGTCTTCGTTTGGATTTCCGTTTCCCTTTGAGGCAAGGAAAAGATAGTTTCATGGGAGCTGGATATCCTCTCTCTCTCTCTCTCCCCGGGCCCTCTCTCTCTCTCTCCCCGGGCCCTCTCTCTCTCTCTCTCTTGATTATTTGTTTGTTCTTCAAAACGGCAAGTTTGAAAATTGGTTGCAAGACCAAAACTTTCACCGTTTTCTCTCTCTCTCTCTCTCTCTCTCTCTCTCTCTCTCTCTCTCTCTCGCATTTTCTGCTGTTGTTACCTTGTTGTCGTCCATGTTTATGTGGCATGATTCTAGCGAATAGGACAGTTTTTTCAGCTACATACAGTTCGGCGGTTTGAATCTCTCCCTCTAAGCACTTCGCAACTCTTGCAACCATAAAGAGTATTTACTTTTCTTTTCCTTTTTTCAAATAAAATGTGGGCCTGGCATTCTTTCGTTTCTGCACAGCAAATACAAGTAGTAATTGTGCTCTGTAGCTGCTGCTGTTGTTGATGGTCGTTCATGAAGTTATATGTGGTTGATCTTAGTTTATGAAATCATAAGCATTGCTTTGTGCCTTTAGTCATTTTTCATGTTTTCATGTCATGTTTAAGGCCTATCAATAAACAAATTTGATTCTGATTCTGATGTCATGTTTTCTGTCTTGTTCTGCGGTCAAATGAAACTTCCCTTTTCCGGAAATGAATGCGATATTTTAAATTCAATTATTTTTTTTTTAACTAATAGGCTACGACCACTGTCATCCAAACAAACCTACAAGGATACTGTTACCGGGGCCAATTTACAGTACAATATGGTAGCGCCACCAGAAGTTGTAGGTATAGTATATTCCTAAAGGTTAAAGTGTTCTGTATACAGTCTCTCTAGTTTGATTTGAAACTGACACCTCTTCCGTCAACCCGGCGAATGAAAAAAATAGTAGGGGGAATACTCCTAACTGGGAGAGTTGGAGCAGAGGTACACTTACTGTACAGTTTGTTGTTGCTTTTATTGCGGTTGTTGTTGTTGCTGCTGCTGTTGTGGTTGTTGTTGTGGTTTGTCTTCTTGTTCTTTCTCGTTTTTTTTATTTTTTTTATTTGCTTGTTTGTGTTCTTTCTCGGTTTTTTGGGGTGTTTTTTTTTTCTTGATTTGCTTGTTTGTGTTTAGTTTGGAAAAAAAAACACTGATCTACTCAGGAAAGACGTGTTTAGCTGTTGTTGTTGCTGTTATTTGTTGTTGTTGGTTGGTTGGTTGGTTGGTTTTGTTTGGTTTCTTCCTTTTCTTTTGTTGCTGTCCTCTCAGTTTTCTTTTCATCATACTCTGTATCCCTTAAGTCGGGGGACAGAGAGAGAGAGAGAGACAGACAGACAGACAGACAGACAGAGAGAACTTGAAATAACTTTATTTGAAAACGGTGGAAGAGTTCGGTCTTCAAGTTGTGACCAATTTTCAAACTTACCGTTTCTAGTAGAGAGAGAGAGAGAGAGAGAGAGAACGTTGCCGGCGCCTGTGCAGAAGAAGACCACTCTCTCTTCAATTGTCCCCGTTAACCTTAAAGGTTCGCCGCACGTTTATTTGCAGGTGCTGGCACCACGTCTGCCGGTCCGTTCCGATGGACCACTGAGTCACGGCTGTGGCTACTTAAAGACCATTACTGCTTATTGGCCGTCGATCCTCCTATAGTCAGTTCTAATCTCAAGAACGGGTTCAGTTGCGCGCCAGGTGCAAAGATTTGAGAGGCTTTGGTGCGATGGCTCGTTTACGCTACGTGCCTAAATATTTTGCAAACTTACACAAAAACTACCAAAGATGCGAAACGCCGAGATTTACCGAGGGCGCCCTTCATTCGGAGGGATGATAGTGCGTGCACGTGTTCAAGTGTGGAGGAGGTTCTTGTTGTCTTTGTCAGTTGTTGTTGTGTTGTTTTTTGTTTGTCAGTGTTGTTTCATCCAGTTCAGTATAATCAAACCGCTGCAGATTGTGTTGGTCGTTATATATAGCTAGGTGATGTCGACGCCAGAGTGTACGTGTACTAACAAGGAGATATTACGTCACCAGCTATGCCGAATGGAGGGGTGGGTGGGTGGGTATCTGGGGGTTTAACGTCCTTTTCCACCACATACGCACGAACGGAGGGCCGGAAATGCCACTTACGAATGTCGAAGGTTGTGTTTGCTCCTCAGTTTAGGCACTGATGCCGTTTTGTAACTTTGCTTCTTCTAATATTAGAAAAATACGGCTTTGTTTTAGCCTACTAAGGCGCTTTTCCTGTATCTGCTTGTATGATGTGTAACTGACATGCCTACTCAGCAAATATACATAGCTTAGTTACTGAAACACCAGTAACGACAGTGAGTGGGTGCGCCAGCGCGTGCTCGCGTGTCGTGTCTTTCATACTGCATCACCATTATTTTGTTGTTGTTGTTGTTGTTGTCGTTATGTATGTACTCTTTTCTGTTAACATTTTGCTTTGTAGCTGTAGCAACGGCAAGTTGTAAAACTGATCTGCTAAACAAAAAACTTCAACCGTTCAAAAACAAAAGTTTCATTTCCTTTCGTCTGATTTTTTTTGTTAGTTTGTTTTTCAATTTCATTTCCTTTCATTTAATGTGTTAGTTTGTATGTCGTTGAATTTTGAGCCGCGTTTACGGCTCTGGCTTATCACTCATTCCGCCATTCGCCTGTAAGTGTACCTGATGTAATGTAATGTAACGCAAACTTGCTGCTTATTTCCTTATCTCGTTGCAAGCCGGTGGCCGATTGCAGGTAACCGCGTGTAATAGAACCACAAGCCTGTTAATGAGTTGATGTTTACTCACTTTACCTCGCTCGTGATTGCAATGATTATGTGCTTACGCGAGGAATGCAGTTTTCTTGTGTGCCGCGTAGGCGAGAAGTGTTTTGCAGAACTTGAGGTGGAACCTACGGTCAAGGACTGAGAAGAACAAGAAGAAAAGACCGCTGGTAATGCCGGCGTGTGTATTGCCGCATCGGAAATGTGTGTAGGTTGCTGAAGGTTACCATTCTTGGTGTCGTCAGTGCGAGGTGGTCGGTAGTCCAGTGCTTAATTCTGCCACTAGTGTTAGAAGTCAGGTTCGCGTCTCACTCGGGGCAAACAAAAATACAAACAAACAAACAAAACAAACAAAAAAACTATAAACAAACAAACAAACAAACCAAAAAAAACCAAAACGACAACATCAAAATAGAAAAGGAAAAGAAAAACAAAGGGAAAAAACACAGAAAATCGAAACAAGACAACTGTTTTTTTATCTCTTGCCAACGTCTTGAGGCGGCTGTTCCGGTTTTGTTTTTTTTTGTTTTTTGGTTTTTTGGGGTTTTTTTGCCTGTTGCATGTCGCCATTCTCCCAGTGCCACCCACTCCCACTCAGCCCTTCTGACACCCTGATCGATCAATGGGCACGCCACTCGACACTGCCTGATCAGCGCCCAATCACACCAGACATCCCGCCAATCGACGTATCAATCACACGATCGATCTGCTCGCGGCAGGCTAGGCTAGGCTAGGCAGGCGGGCGGAGTCGTTTTCTGACCCTGACTTCTTGTTTCCGCCTCTCTGTCCAGTAGTAGGATAATGTTGTCCTGTGGACTCAGTGAGGCCCTGTTTCTTCCACTAGAAGACCAGCTGCTTAAGCACTTAAGCTTAGTTTAGTTCGTTTTTTTTGTGAATTCCTAAAAGTCTCCCCCAAATCATATCACTGTATAACATTGTGTAATGTACACACACAAGAATGTATTGTACGACAGTTTGTATGTAATGGATGTAATGTGTATGTAATGGATGTAATGTGTATGTAATGGATGTAATGGATGCAATGTATATGTAATGGATGTAATGTGGATGTAGTTTGTACTTAATGGATGTAATGTGGATGTAATGTGTACGTAATGGATGTAATGTGTATGTAATGGATGTAATGTGGATGTAGTGTGTACTTAATGGATGTAATGTGGATGTAGTGTGTACTTAATGGATGTAATGTGGATGTAGTGTGTACTTAATGGATGTAATGTGGATGTAGTGTGTACTTAATGGATGTAATGTGGATGTAATGGATGTAATGTGTATGTAATGTGTATGTAATGGATATGATGTGGATGTAATGTGTTTGTAATGGATGTAATGTGTTTGTAATGGATGTGATGTGGATATAATGTGTTTGTAATGGATGCAATGTGTATGTAATGTGTATGTAATGGATGTAATGTGTATGTAATGGATGTAATGTGCACGGAAAAAATGTCAGTCAGTTCTGGTTTCTTGTTTATAATTGTACGTAGTGTAATACTGAGACACTACTTGTGTCACACTTATATTCAAAAGAAGCTAATCATCTTTCATCCACATTTTGTGATCTGTGTCCTATATCTCGAGCTGACTTCTGAGGCTGATACGTGTTATTCAATTCTGCTGTTCTTGCTTGCACAAGAGCAAGGACACAAGGACACACTAGGCACAGGCATGTACTAATAGCCTTAGCGTCACGTACACTTGTTATCTGAAGCAGCTCATCTGTCTCTCTCGTCCCAGAGTTTGTCATCCCTGTCCTACCCATAGCTGAAATTCTGACGCTGGTTGTTATTTAATTGCACGTGCCTAAGGGAAATGTTCCTAGATATCGGCACTAGTCTTTTCAGTGATGAGATCTGCGAGCACTTCAGCAAAGTACGCCCCTCGCGCCGGCTGTGCCCAGAATGAGCCCAACATGCACACTCCACGAGCACTTTGAAGCCGCAACCAGGAAGTCATCGAACTACAATCAGCTTTACCAGCAAGGGGTCTCTTGCTTATTGGGTCCTGTATCGTTTGCCCTCAGTTAAGGCCAAAACCCAAAAAAGTCGTCTGCTTCCGTTTTCCGACAGACTGTTTTTTATTTGGTTTTGGTTTTGTTTTGTTTTTTTTCTTTTAATCGCGTCACCCCGAAACAAACGAAACAAACACAACCTACTGAATACAAGGATGAATAAATAGCAGCCATTACAAGGGACATTACTTATGCGACGAAACTACATCCCCTGTAGACCCTGTCTGACTCACCTGAACAACTGGATCAGTGACTGACGTCAAGCACGAAAACTGTAGTAGAGACTGACTTCAAGATTAAACTGAACTATAGCAGATACTGACTTCAAGGACAAAGGGAACCACAGCAGAGACTGATTATATTGACTTCAAGAACAATCATCGTAGCAGAGATAGACTGTAAAAATGAAAACTATCGCAGAGACTGACTTCAACAATGAAAGGGGGAGCCGGGGGGCCGAATGGTAGAGCGTTGGACTTTTAATGCTCGGGTCGTAAGTTCGTGCCCCGGCTGGGGCCAAATATTTATGCTGGCCTTTTTCTCGTTACCCCGTCTTTGATATCACCCGCGGTTAAACCCCACAGACACACACCCACCTGCCCTCCACGACGAAAGCTCTACTGAGCTGGCAGAGACTGGCTGCAAGAACGAAAACTATAGCAGAGCTTGACTCAGTTCAAGAGTCAAGACGCAATCATTTATTGTTCAGTTATGCCATCGACCGGCAACAATGGATTCGAAGGTTGAGAGAGAGAGAGAGAGAGAGAGAGTACCGTTCTACTGTTTTTTTAAAGGGGTTGGTATAGGAAACGGACTGCGTTTTCCTGTTGGCCTTCCTTCGCTGTTACAGGGAACAAGCAGCACTAAAGGATGGAGATTGGTTTCATTTGGCCCGTCACGTCACCAATCCGCCCTCTCTCACACCCCAAGGGTGTACTTTGGCTCTCTCTTCTTCTCACAACATGCCGCTTCTTGTACTTTGCAGGGGCACTCGCAGACGGCATGAAGAACGGGGGAGACATGCACGCCGTCCAAAAAAGGGGGAACTAATTGGTGATCGCTTTGCGCAGTTCTCGGCCTTGAAGGGGACTCCAAGAAAACGTGAGGAGAGCTCGACCTGGGTTGACCTTGATTGATGAGGTAATGTTCTGCTGTGGCCTCTGTGGAGAACGCCCGACATTGGACTGACGTTTTAGTCGGTCTCTTTGCGTGCATCATCAGTAGTGGCTCGTTGAAAATGGCAATTCCGTGTTAAAGCCGGTTTCGTTTGAACAAGTTTAGGTTTAAGTCACACAACTGCGGTTTGAGCTCTGACAAAGAGCTGCTTATAGGTTTGCTCAGTAGAGTAGAGTAGAGTACCAGTCATTGTACAGACAGTTCACAATGTCAAGATTTATGAAAGACTCGAGACAGTTGTTATTTTTAATGAGACGTGTTCAGTTCACATTTTGGCGATCATGTAAAATACGAAACTATTTACGTGTTTCTTGTAGCTGTTGTTGTTGCTGTTGTTGTTGTTGTTGTTCTTTTGTTTGTTTTTATGGTGTGTGTGTGTGTGTGTGTGTGTGTGTGTGTGTGTGTGTGTGTGTGTGTGTGTGTGTGTGTGTGTGTGTTGCTGTTGTTTGTTTGTTTGTTTGTTTGTTTGTTTGTTTTTTGTTTTGTTTTGTAGTTTGTTGTTGTTTTGGTTTGTTTGTTTGTTTTTGTTGTTTTTAGGGGGTACCCCATCGTTCAGTCTCAGAGGTATTTGAACTTCATGTATCACTTGCCTTCAGACCGAGCGAAAACAGTCCACATACAGCTTGGCCCGCCAGTCGATTCAGGTTTGTGTCTCGGCTTAGATTTAGGCGAGTCCCTAAAGCACAGCGGTTAACCGGTTAGCGCCCATCTTATCTGTGTTCAGATCTTACGTACACCTTCTACCGTAGTCTAACATTCGTGAGACAGTCGCGCACAACCGGTGGCTCAATAGTAGTTTTCGAAAGCGAATGTGCAAATGTGTTTCGATCTGTGAATCGACCAGTTGGACCCAGCGCGATCTTTGTGTACGTAACTCGTTCGTACACACAAGGATGAATTCTGTGTTTGTTTCATGCAAACAGGACGGCCTGTGTGTCCACATGCTATACTCTTCACAGGTAACATCTGTTCATAGAGCTGTTAATCGCGTTACGCCTCACTGGCTGCTCACAGCACCGTTTTTCAGTCCTCCTCCCCCTCCCCTCCATGCTTCTTTAATCTGACATACCGTCGTTTATCAACTTCAGCTTCGTGTGTAATGAAGCATGTTGGTGGACGAGAGAGAGAGAGAGAGAGAGAGAGAGAGATCAGTTTTGCAGCACACGCATAAGTGCATGCATCAGTGGTTACTAGCTGAGACAGGTGTTCAAAACGAATCCGGCAGAAGTTTTCTGCCGTTAAGTCGAAGGCCTGCTTGAATTTGAAACACAGCAAATCTGATAATGGACGTCAGAAAGACGACTTTATCTTCAGTAGTGGACGGACAGTGCTAGTTCTTGCACTGTGTTTTGTTGTTGCTGCTGCTGTTGTTGTGGTATAGCGTAATTTCTTCTTTGTTAATTAGCATGCGATAATATCTCGTGAATATTTGGCAAAAATGACGTGATGGAAATTTTGTCATGTTATTAATTTTGCAGTTATACATGTCTGTGCTTTTCTAATACAGACAGACAGCCAGACAGATAGACAGACAGACAGGAACAGAAGACAGGGGTTGAAGGATACAGAGACAGACAGAGAATACCTGATTCCGTCTGTTCGCTGTCTGTCTGTGCGTCCGCAGTGCCACTTAATCTATATATGTATGTGTCATTTTGTACCCATGTGTCTGTCAACACTTAAACGGGCGTATTCTCACGACACTGCGTGACAAATTTAATGTAAAACTCCACTCAGCTCGCAACATCTGGCCCGATGGTGGCCTGGCCACTTTGATTTCCTTGGGGAAATTTGTGGTACGGTTTTGAGTCCATCGATTTGATTTAGAGAGTCAACATTTTCCACTTACCCAAATGTGAAATTTCGTGTGCTAAACGTGCCAGACGAAATGTATGTGGCGTTATAACGATTTTCCCCTTGAGGAGAACTAAGAGATTGCTGTTATGTGCCTCCTGTCTTCACAATACACCTTCAAGGGTCTTAGTTCTGTGCAAACAAAATGATATTGTCTTTCGCGGAGAGAGAGAGAGAGAGAGAGAGAGAGAGAGAGAGAGAGAATGAATTCAATTCAGTTCATTTCAATATATTATCTATTATCTCATCAGGGTAAAGACGTAAGAGAGTTATCGTGGGTAAATTATTGCTTTAAAAGTTGTATTCACGTACAGATACAAATTCACACATCGCCGCCCTGGGTATGTTAAGGTTAATCAAACATGTACTAGCTTCTAGAACCTTGGCCCACATCCGATGTATGGTGGTATTGTATGGTATAGTAGACTTCCCCTCGGCGCACACATATCCGTTTCTTTTGAAATGCTCATGGCGCCGCAGGGCTGGAGGAGGAAGCAGTGAAAGCCTACTGCCGCTAAACGCTACTTTATGTGCAAACCTTCACCCTGCTATTCACTCTGGTGTGTGCGACAGTATTTCTGTTTTCCACGCCACCGGCCACAGCCTACTCTTTTTCGAAAAATGGACGTGGGATTTTTAGCGTGCGCACTTGATATTTGTGCGTGCGCATGTGCACGAGGGCGGGGCGGGTAAAGTAAAGAAGTCTGCGCTTCATTTTGACTCGATTTGGAAAGGAAAAACCCAAACAAATTCCTGCCCACTAGGGATTCGAACCGGGCGGCTCACGATCCGAAGTCGGATACCTTAATCACTAGACCAAATCCCCCTTGTCAGACCAAATCCCCGATGTAAAGAAATCTTAACATTATGCCCTATGTACAGTGCGCTGACCCGGCAAGGGATCGAAGTATGTGTATAGAATTTATGTGCACGATTGTTTGCATACATATTCTTTCTAGAGGAACGACCCAATTCGTGGTTGGTCGGATCGCTTAGACCGGATAATTTGTAATCTAATACATAAATTTGTCAGTGACACTGTGTGCATCCAGTGTCTGGCCAGTTTTAGACGCTGCTATCAATCACATATTACGAAGTGTCTCGTACCAGGAAGGCTATTATTTTAAATATTATTTGTACTCTCTGCTCCATCTATTTCAAAGTCAGATTAATGTCTAAAGGTGTGCGTGCGTGCGTGCGTGCGTGCGTGCGTGCGTGCGTGCGTGCGCGCGTGCGTGCAGGCGGGCGTTTTCCGTGTTTATGTGTATATTGAAGACGAGCCTGAAGACACTTTTCTGAGATGCCTTAGATAATAAAGACCCAAAAAAATGGCAATCAATGAAACTGGAGCTGAATCGGAATTGATTTTGAATTGAAATTGGAATTGAACTGGAACTGAATTGGAATTGAAGATGTGAGTTTAGTAGCTGTGGTTTCACTTTTAACTAATTTAGAGTGAACACATAAAACTCTGAACATGACGCTCACTTTTGACCAGTGTTTGTCGGAAGGGCAATGGGAGGGGAACCATTTGGACACTGGGGGTTGTGAAGGTGTGAAGAACTATATGGCTGAGGAGGTGGACTTGGAATCCAGAACTGAGTAAACAACATTCCCTGTAGGACTTCTGTGACCTTTGTGGTCACCCCGATCTTGAACGACAAACACTTACAGTGTCTTTCTTGACGGATAATTGAGGAGGAAATTCTAAAAAGGTCAGTTTGTATAGTAGCGAGATAATATAGACTAGTATTTTTCCTCAGCTGCATAAGTGACCCTTACGTAATGGAAAAGGACGTTCAACTCACAAAGACCTACCAATCCTGACGAGTGACCAATTAGAAGTTTAAAAATTCACGCTCTCTCTCTCTCTCTCTCTCTCTCTCTCTCTCTCTCTCTCTCTCTCTCGCACACACACACACACACACACACACACACACACACACACACACACAGTGGCGCGCGATCGAACCCCAAGTTTAAAAAGAAAACTGGAGTGATGGCCTATGTCAATTTGTATAATGGCCACACAAAACAGACAGTTTCTTCCTCAAGGTGAAACGTTACCAAGCACCCTGCGATTTCCCCCCACACTCGATCGAATCGCCTGTTTAAAAATATATATATATACGTCAGTTTGCATGATGTCGAGACAAAACGGACACTGTCCTTACTCAGCTGAAATGTAACCCATCACCCGACGATTTCACACAAAAAGACCCACGATCGAATAGGAACTTTCCTGCCAGTCATGTCTTCTCAAGCAGGCGGCTGTGCTGGCGTTAGACGCGAGTGAGTATTAATGCAGTTCCATACACACACTTTCGATTGGCAAGTTTAAAAGAAAATTATATAAATCAGTTTGTAATCGCGAAACGAAACGGGCAATATTTTTTTCCTTAGATTGAAAGTAACAGAATGCAACCACACACACACACACACACACACACACACACACACACACACACACACACACACACACACACACACACAATCAGTTTAAGTTTTCATGTAAGTCAACTGACTTGTATAAGGACAAGACAAAACAGAAGACGTCTTTCCCTAGTTTAACAGTGACAGAATGCAACCTACAATTTCACACACACACACACACACACACACACACACACACACACACACACACACACACACACACACACACACACACACACACACACACACACACACATGCACAATCGAATTGCAAGTTTAAAACTAAACCCAACAACAAAAGTTTGAAAATGTTCTGCTATAATCATTCCTCAAGCAGGCGGCAGCTCTGACGGGCACACGACGGGAAGTGCGGCAAACATCCCATAATTATGTCACTCATCTCGTGCCTTTGTTCCTCACTTCCCCCCCCCCTTCCCCCTTCCCCCCTTACCCCCCCCCCCCCTCCCCCTCCTTCCCCCCAAGATCGGTGATGAGCTATTCATGCCTAGGTCCTAGAAAACTATGCTTGCTCGCCATCGATTGACGCAATTAATTTGCCGGCTCTACTCCCTCGATTTAGTGCCGCAAACACCTCGCGGAGCTGTTTATGGACAGTCATCTCTGAGTCTGCATGTTTGCCTCTGACTCTCTCTGTCTGTATTATTGCTCTTTAAAGCAGCGGCCTCGATCGATGAACATCGCGGCTTGAGGAACAAGCGAGAGCTCCGAATGATAGAGCGAGTATTAATGCAGTTAGTCGACCGAGTCATTAGCCGTCGTTCCGTATCCGACTCGTTAGCCGCAGTTTCGTAGATCGGGGGGTGTTCCGCCCAACCCATTTCTCGTTACTTCTTGAACCGACTGACACCTAGTCGCCGGTTCTGGTTTGCGTCTTTTGATACTGTCGGAGTTAGCAGAGAGAGAGAGAGAGAGAGAGAGAGAGAGAAGGGGGGGGGGAGCTCCTGATAAGACGAGAGAATTTAGAGAAAAAAGGGTCAAGCAAAGAATACAGATCAACCTGACGACTCGGAATGAAAAGTACGTCAGTGAGGTGAAAAATCGTGGAAGAGTGAGGTAAGAAGTTTTCGATGGACAAATCAGTTTAAGTGGTACAGCTGCCGCTTCTTTTAAAGCCCCATCAGTCGACTTCTAGGGTCACAAATCGCTCAGATCTGTTTTGACTATGGCCAGCATCGGACACTTTAGACGCCACACAGCTCGTTTCGACTGTGACGCCACCACCATCTAGTCTCACCCACAGTTTGGAAAATTTGCGGAAAAAACGCGAAAGAGCATAACAGAATCTGCACCAAAAAAAAAAAATTTAAAAAAATTCAACTGACCACACATTCCCAGAAGAGGTATGACAGAATCTGCAAAACCGTTCAGTTGTCCTTGGCTATTCTGGACAAAAAAAAATCAGCACAGCGCCTACTTCAACTAGATCATCAAGGCAGAGGCTGAGAAACCCAATATTTTATGCGCGGGCTATTCTTTTTTCTTCTTTTACGTCTATTTTTGGTTTACGATCGCCGAGGGCACAGATAGTACAACTGATGGAATTTCAGATGTTTACCTGAACACGTCCTGTGACATGGCCCATGACTGGAAACGAGCGAAGAGTTATCTGCAAGGCCTGAGACTTTGTACAAATGTGGGCGAGCGGGTGGATGAGAGTTTAACGTCCTTTTCCAAAACATAAGGGACGTCAAAGACGAGGCAACTAGATAAAGGCCAGTGCACTTGTTTGGCCCCACCCGGGGTGTACAAATTTAACTGTAATAATTCATTGTGATATTGTAGCACTTGTTATTTTCCCTTGTCTGTATCTGGACACCAAATTTCGTGACCGACACACTCTATAAGGAATAACACAGAAAAAATAATCCGTGAAGGAAATTCATTCAAAGTTTTTTTGTTTTGTATTTTTTAAACGGGGTTTATTTCCGATCTTCGGGTTTGTTTGTTTGTTTGTTTGTTTTTTGGCGGGGGTGGGGGGGGGGGGGGGAGGGGTAGCATGTTTTCAGCGTATTCACTCTATTATGAATAACACAGAAAAAAAATCCGTGATAAAAGTTCATTCAAAGTTTTATTGGGTTTTTTTAAAGGTTTTAATTTGTTTTCGATTTTTTTTTTTTGGGGGGGGGGGTGGGGGGTGGGGGGTGTTGGCATGCTTTCAGCGTATTCACTCTATTGTGAATAACACCCAAAAAAAAAAATCCAGGAGGGAATTTTATTCAAAGCTTTTTTTATGTTTGTTTCTTTTTTTAAACGAAAAAATCATATCTTGTGGGTTTTTTTTATAGTATTTTTTCAACATATTTAAACTGAATGAAAATCTTTTTCAAACGCCTTCATGCGAAGTTGCGGTCTTTCCCCTAAGGCGATGTTTCTTTGTCAGCATGAACGCTTTCTGTGCTTTGCTTTGTCAGTTTCCCTGCATATCGCGCAATCATAGGAAATCTCAAAGAGAGGAAAATGCTTAAAGGCTTATGACAATGCATGTAGGCAAGCATTGTTCACATCCTGAAATCCACGTCCATCATAGTTCAATGTACACGGCTGAGAGTTCCGGGAAATACGACAATGCAAATAAATCGTATCAGAAAGCCTTTGAATGATGCTCTGTGGCAACTCGTTTCACCGAAGAGTGTCCTGTGGGTATCGTGAATTCTTTAGAACATACGTTTCGTTTATGGAAAGTTTTGAGTTGTCTGCCCAAGAGAACTCTTCTGTCATCGAGCATCTTTAGCAAAATATCAGAAACTAGGTCATACTTCGTTACGGTTCAAAGCCCACGCGAGAATTTCACCATACAATCTTCTTTCCTGGTGTTCTGCTGGCTTTGATCTCAAGGAATTCACATTTTAAAAGGCATTGTTTTCTCTAGTTTAATGGAAACAATGGTAGAGAAAATTATGAGCTTGCAACATACGCACGGTAGTGCACAAAGAGTGTTATTAGAATATTAAGAAACATCTGAAACGTACAGTCTGCTTGCTTGTGCTGTCACTTACCCGCTGTGCCGCGGTAACTGTAGACCCCGGAGTAATACAAAATGCATTACCTTCCAGTTCTAAAGCCTGTAAACTGTTGCTCGTGGGCTGGTTTCTTCTCATGAGACACTCTTTGTAAATTGCATATTTTTTCCCGCTCCCTTTTTTTCTCCTTTTTTAAACTAACATTTTTCAAGTTTACAATACAAGGATACAATACTTGGGTAAAAAAAAAATGTTTTGCGTTTGTTTGTTTTTTGTTGTTGTTGTTGTTGTTGGGGTTTTTTGTGCAAAGATCTGGCCTCACAAATGCAGCGTACAAGAAAATAATTCCGAGGCAATGACTTTGAAAGCAAAGGGGAAAAAATGCACAGTTCGCAGTACTGGTGTGTGTGTGTGTGTGTGTGTGTGTGTGTGTGTGTGTGTGTGTGTGTGTGTGTGTGTGTGTGTGTGTGTGTGTGTGTGTGCTGGGGGAAGGAGGAAGGGGTTGGTTTGTTTTCCAAATGCTCCCGGAAGCCATAACAGTTGTGCTGACCTAATAGCGTATTATTTGCAAGAAAAAAAAAGTCTGACTCCAAACAGATTTCCATAAATCTCAGCGTATCAGCACAAACGTTTAATCATTGCATATCTGCGGCCAATGGCCTCTTCATGGCTGAGCCTGTTCTTGTTTTTCTTCTATGCTGTTGCTCTGATGGAATGAAGGACCGGAGGGCAAATTTTAAAACCAGTTCCCCGTCCTCCCCCATATCTGCTCCAGGAATCTGCTGTTCAAGGAACTTTACCTATATAGCATTTTTTTTTTTTTCAAATCTCTTTAACCTGGCGGAGGCAAATAATACTGTGACCCGTTCTCACGAAAGGGACCGTAAGTCGCGCTAAGCCGAACGCCGCTACAGGCGAAAAGAGTGCCGGGGGTCAGTATGGCCGCCCTGTGAGTAGCCAACTTCAACTGCTGATATCTCTGTCAAGTTTAGTAATACAGCTTTCTCATTCTTATATTGAATTAAACTGCATAACCAGTAGATTGCAGTGTCATACATATCTCAAAATTGAAAATTTTCGACTTATGGTCCCTTTTGTGAGAACGGGTCACAATTATGCTCTCTCTCTCTCTCTCTCTCTCTCTCTCTCTCTCTCTCTCTCTCTCTCTCTCTCTCTCTCTCTCTCTCTCTCTCCCCCTTGCGCGGCGTAAAGCCATAACTAACTAACTAACTAACTAACTAAATCTCTCTCTTCCTCTGTTGGAAAATAAAGATTCATTTTTTTTATTCTTCTTTTCGGCATTTTCTACAAGACATATTTACATACAGTACACAGACAAATGGCACATATAAACAGTGACAGCTATACTATATTAATACGTTATTAATACACACACACACACACACACACACACACACACACACACACACACACACACACACACACACACACACACACTCCTAGATTCATTCGCTCACGTATATCTCCACGCACGCACACATACATACAGCTTTGCTAGCTAACAAGTATATCAACATAATAACATAATTATGGATACACAGCAAAGGGTTCGTTTCATTTCATATCATCTCTCTCTCTCTCTCTCTCTCTCTCTCTCTCTCTCTCTCTCTCTCTCTCTCTCTCTCTCTCTCTCTCTCTCTCTCTCTCTCTTATGGTGGGGGAGCTGGGGCAGTCGAGCGGAAGACCATTGTACTTTCAATGCTAGGGTCGTGAGTTCGAACCCTGGTCGGGAGCCAAAAATTCATATTTTCTTTTCCCTCGTTGCCCCGTCTTTGATATCACCCTTACGTGGTGGAAAATGGCGTTTGTCCATTCCTGCGCCCTACTTCTGCTTCACCTTTCCTCTGCTCCCCGCCCCCGCCCCCCTCCTCTCTCCTCCACCCCTCCCCTCCCCCCAATCCCCTGCCCCCCCCGCCCCCCCCCCCCACACACACACACACCTCCTCGATTTCTTTCTTTCCTTCATTGCTATTTGCTCAGCCTTCATGCGCGGGGCGTTAAACACAACAGTGCTTATTATTGACGACTTTAAGCAAATATCTGTGTGTACATATCAGCTTGGAATTTCTCATTTCTAGTCATCTCAAATCTCGCATGCACGTGCAGTTTAATAGTTCAAGGGTATTATCGATGGTTGGGTGTCTGTAATTTGTTTGTCGTTGTTGCTGTTGTTGTTGTTGTTGTTGTTGTTGCTGCTGCTGCTGCTGTTGCTGTTGCTTTTGCTGCTGTTGTTGCGGTGTCTGTTGGTGTTGTTGGTGTTGCTGTTGCCGTTGTAGTTGCTGTTGTTGTTTCTGTTGTTGTTGCTGCTGTTGTTGTCGTAGTAGATGTTTCTATTGCTTTTGCTGCTGTTGACGATACTGGTGTTGTTCAGTCTTGCAGTCTTGCTGTTGCTGCTGCTGCTGCTGCTGTTGCTGCTGCTGCTGCTGTTGTTGTTGTTGTTGTTGTTGTTGTTGATGTTTCATGATACCAGTTTCTCGTAATCGTATGCAGGCATTTCCCTGTAGTGGATAAAAATATTTGGCTCTTTTTTGTATTTCAATTTCGTGTCCTCGTGGTGTTGTATCAATGGGGTTCTGTTCTACAGATGTCTGAGACGTTAGCTAGGAGAGCAGTTCTCAGTACGAGCGCGCGTAAGGCGTCGTTTTCCTCTGTAAATCACCTCATTCTTTTGCCCAACAAAGAGAACACCGACAACGACTGAACGTACCTCCCCTTGTCAAAGAGTAAATACGAAATGCCGGTTTTAGCTGGAGAAATACACGCCTCTCATTCAGGTCAACACGTAGAACAAATACCGTGAAACAATTGGAAACCTCATTTTGATGTTGTAATACGGTTATGGATTCGACTCAGAGTTCAAAGAAAGGTGTGAGCCCTCCTGATGTGTTCAAACATTTGCGCCTCGCTGGAGAATCAATCGTTTCCTGGGGTTTCTTCTCTGCCCACCCGGAACCGATTGGGAACTGCACTTCGGTCGGACAGGGCTTACATATGTTGACTTTGTTGATGAGATGCCATGGTGAGTGGTGCGCGGAGTGTTGGACTGTGTGTGTGTGAGAGAGAGAGAGAGAGGGGGGGGGGAGGGGGGAGGCAAGAACAATGGGACTGATTGGTTGGTGGCGGAATCTGACCACCTGCCATAGTTCCGTGCTTCACACGTCACCTTTTGTGTGAGGTCAGTCGTCGTGATGTGCAGCTCTCTCTCTCTCTCTCTCTCTCTCTCTCTCTCTCTCTCTCATCTTAGTTGTCCTTAATTAATCTGGTAGTTGTAGCAACAGCAAGTTAGGAACTTGATCCAAACGTTAAACTTTTCACCGATGTAAAATGAAGAATCATTGTCGTTGCCATTGTCATTGTGTGCGTGCGAGTGTGTGTGTGTGTGTGTGTGTGTGTGTGTGTGTGTGTGTGTGTGTGTGTGTGTGTGTGTGTGTGTGTGTGTGTGTGTGACGCAGTCAGTCCCATCAGTACTACAGACCATCGGTGTACAGCACGACCAGTGAACTAAAGACAACGTTAGACTCTTTCAGCAGTGTCCTTGACCAATTGCTTGGAGATACAGTTTCATCATGGGCCTCCTTTCAAATCAGTAAAATCACTGACGCTGGTCAAGACTAAAATCTAGAACGTTGAACTTGGAAGGCAAACACTACGTTGACTTCTTTCATTTCCACGCACACAACTGTACGGGCCCCGGCAGGAACTGGAGAGGACAACAGCGTTCATGGCCAAAACTGGACCAGTATGAGATAGGAACAATAACAATTACAGCAACAACAACAACAACAACAACAACAGCAACAGCAAAAAAAAACAGTAACAGCAACAATAACAGCAACCTCTCAACAGCAACACCAACAGCATCAACAGCAACAACAACAGCAACAGTAACAGCAGCAGCAACAACAACAATACCAACAACAACATCAACAGCGACAACATCCATTGCAACAGCAACAAAGGCACCGTCACCACCACTACCACCACCCCGACAACAACAGCTACATTACCAACCGCAAACCTGCAATATAGCAGTCAACAACAACAAAACCCACAAATAAACAACAACAGCCTCTATCATTGACCTGTCCCCGGCTTTTTCCCAGGACGAGACAAAGACTCGCAGACGATTAGGCCATCACGTAGAAAACAAAGCACTCGATCCCTGGTGCCCGCATCAACTCTTGACAAGGTAGAGCGGGCTCTGTGACGCCAAGGCACGCGGCGTCATCCGTTATACGTGACACGCGCTAATTAGCCGCGCTTCAGCTTGTGGGAAGCTAACCCGACCTGTTGGCGCTAGGTCCTGTCACAAATCAGGACAATGGATCAGGACAGTCGCGGGTGGGTGGGTGGGTTTTTGGGGGTTTAACGTCCTTTTCCACCACATAGGGTGATATCAAAGACGGGGCAACGATAAAAAAAAAAGCCAGCACAAATATTTGGCCCCAGCCGGGATCGAACTCACGACCCGAGCATTAGAAGTCCAACGCTCTACCATTCGACCACCCCGGCTCCCCAGGACAGTCGCTCTCGTTCACGTTGTGCATGGCAGTTGAGTTCAGTTCAGTTCGGTTCAAAGTGGAATCACTGCCTTCAGAAAAGCCCATATGCGTTACACTCTCATTTCTCAATCGTCTTCCCAGTGTCGTCTTGGAGACTGTTCTGATGTCCGTCTGGTTCACATGGACCCCGCCCCCACGTCCTTTTCGGGTCGATAGCCCACTAATGCCTCTTTGCAGGCGTAAGGACACAAACTGAGCGTGAGGTCTAGTGCAGGTTTTTGGGTTTGTTTGTTTGTTTGTTTGTTTGTTTGTTTGTTTGTTTGTTTGTTTGTTTGTTTGTTTGTTTGTTTGTTTTCCTGTTGTTTTTGTTGTTGTTGTTGTTTTTGTGTTGTTGTTGTTGTTTTTTGGTTGTTTTTTGTTTGGTTGGTTGGTTGGTTGTTTGTTTTTTTGTTTGTTTGTTTGTTTGTTTGTTTGTTTGTTTGTTTGTTTGTTTGTTTGTTTGTCTTTTGGGGGGACCTGTTTTGTGAGTGGTTCGATGGACACCGTTTTGTGAATGTGCTAGTTAGTAGTGATTTTTGTTGTCACGAAAAGGCGTCATTTTCGTGTTTTTTTTTTTTTTTTTTTTTTGGTATTTTGTAGGGTAAGGTGCATGCCGGAGGAGGGGGGGGAGGAGGTGCAAGAGGAGGCAAGATGCCAGTGAAGTTTGGACTTTTTGCGCAGCACAAGGAACGGAGGCAAAGGTGACCCGAGTGGACTTGGGTGAAGTGGCTTCCTGACCTAAACAGAAAGCAGACTAGCATTACTACAGTGAGGCCTGAGTGGAAACTAGAAATTCAAGTTTGTTTAAGCTCCTGTCAGGTGCGTGCCCTTGAATGGTCTGTGCATGGTAATTTTGTTTCTAGATTGATGCATTTTTAGGGATGACTATGATGCCTGCGGCTAATAGGGAATATATAGGCATTTTGAGACCTCGTGCATTTGTATTCTTTGACCTGCACGCCCCAGCTCTGCAGGCAGCCTTCGCAAGCGCAGGCCAGTTCAGTTCAGTTCAGCGTCTTTAATGTCACATTCTTTGTGTCGGTGGCTGTGACAGGCATTGTTCACAACACATCACCACTGCACCATCTGACTCCATGACCCTCTTGAAACTTTAAAAAAAAAAAAAAAAGCTTACAGGGTTAAAATGGTCAGCGTCGCTTCATGACATAAGGCAGCGTTAGGATTACCATTACGATTTTGGCAACTGTCCCCCCAAAAATAGGTTTTCGCTTAAAAATCGTACAGCGACCGTGACAATCGTTCGGACACCGTGAGGTGACTGTATTGTGGCCGTGCGATGCTGGATACGGCGTGTATACAGGCTACGGCGTTGCGGTTTCAAAAAAAAAATTGTATATAACTCCGCGTTACAATCTGCCGCAAGCCCGAACGACATGTAAAATTCCTCAAGAGTGCCTTGCAACAGTCGCCGCAACCGTGCGGACACCCCAGGATTTTGGTAGTTGCGGGCGCCGAAAGATCATCGTATCCTTTATCAGTGACTGTAGCATAACCAACTTTTCAAAATCGTTACACACTTTAGGCAAATGAGCTGCCTAATTCATAAAATTAGGCAACGTCGCTGCCGAGGTCATAATAATAATAATAAAAACTATAACCTAAAACTAGGCAAAGTCGCTACCACTTTCATGAATTAGGCACAGTACAGGCACGACATATAATTATACGACACAACTCTACGACAGTGAGCCTTGCAGTGTTAGAAGGCCCGGGTTTGTTTGGAGTTACAGGTCCGTGTGGATGTGTGGGAACGTGTAGCAAGAATGCTGAGTTGCATGTCTGTGGTGTCAGAGAGGCGTAATGTTGTGAGTGTTTGGATAGTTTAAGGCAAAGATTGATGTGCTGTAATAGTTAAGTGACAGGTTGTCAGTATACTGTGTACTTACTCTCCGCATAAAAGAGACGTGCGAGTGACAGGTTGGCCTTGACCCTGGTAGTTTGTGTTAACTGGGGCGATCGGTGGTCTAGTGGTGAAGAATTCGTCACCATGCGGGAGGCCACGTTCGAGTCCCTCTTAGGGCGAAGAAGTTTTTCCTTCTCGTAATTGACATCGTTCATTCGGGATTCTATGCGGGTACCCCGGCTTCCTCCCGTTCTGCTTTGGAAATGTTCAGCCCTCAAAATTTGAAAATAAATGCAATTCTTAATTCCGAAACTTAAATTGCTGAGCTGACCCTTTGCAGCACGTGACTGTAATATGTTCTGTTACACAGTGCAACAGTTTTTGTCCAGTGTGTGACAGAATGCGTGTGATTCACGTAAGCGTGCGTGTTGGGGTCAGTTCGTGGCGCTTAGAGCCACTTCAAGAAATTGGTTAAAACATCTACCAAATACACAGTAGTAGTAGTAGTAGTAGTAGTAGTAGTAGTAGTAGTAGTAGTAGTTAATACTATACCATCGTGACACGAAAACAAAACATTCCCAATATGAACCCAAACATTGCCAAACGGAAACATGCTGAAAAGTGCAAGTGTGTATTCACCGTATACGCAATGAATTTCTTTATCTGTCCTTCACTGGAAATCCCATTACGGACAGCCCCTTCATTTGCGTACATATTGAAAGCACTTCCTGTATAAAGAGCAAGTAGCGGGAGTCGTCACAGAGCTTAATATCTTCGTCCCACACGTATAGCTCTGTAGCCATCGTTCACACACGTTCCTGTCGAGAACCACATGGTCCTCAAAGTTTTAATACGTACGACAGGCGTACAACAGAGTGTGGAAAACTAGAATCAGTCACTTGGGTCACAATGCAGCATCTGAAATCATTGTGGTGACTCTGGTCGGCGTATAATGTTGTTCTACGAGCGTACCGAACTGGAACTCCTTGCCAATCCAACTCCGCCTTCAGACCTCACTGCCTCTGTTTAAATCGCATCTGAAGACCTTTCTCTTCCGCCAGGCCTTTGATAGTTGAACCTCTGTTAAAGTCTGTCTGTGTGCATCATGAGTTCGTTGCACTGCCAAATTGTATGTATGCCGAGGGGATGTAAATAGCGCGCGCGCGCGTGTGTGTGTGTGTGTGTGTGTGTGTGTGTGTGTGTGTGTGTGTGTGTGTGTGTGTGTGTGTGTGTGTGTGTGCTTTAATGCGCAGCGAGTCCTTGAAGTTGGAGAACGGCGCTCTATAAAAGCTATGTATTATTATTATACATGTATTATTATTATTATTATTACCGCATACTGAGCAAACGATGTTAATTGGTTGGACTGAGGCCCAACTAGACGGCGCTGATTGGAGACTTTCTCTCTAGGCGTGCAGTGTAGGAATGGAAGCGTAACCAAAGAAAATCAAATTTCCAACTATTAGAAGCCATAATATCACAATACGGTAGCAGTGGCCAAAAGGAACATCTCTTTATTTAACAAACAGCCTTAGAGCTTCGAAAGTGGCGCCCCCCCCCCTCCACCCCCCCCCCCCCCAACAGAACTCATTACCAACATAGAGACTTCAATTGAGCATGGGCCACAGAGCTATAGCTTCTAACAGAGTCGCCAAGGAAAGGAGGCCCTGTATACATCATGAGGCTCTGTGGACCTGGGCAGCGGTCAAGATCAGCGGTCACGTTCACCGATCATGACGTCCTGGCGATCGTCCACGGCGATCCGCGGCTGATGGGCGAGTGTGAAATCAGACTGGCGTCCACAGGAGATTGCAGTCTGTCTGCAGCTTGATTGGCAAGACTTCATTAGCCCGACCCCCCCCCCCCCCCCATTCAGTATGCATCCACATTAACTTACTGTCGTCAAGGTTTGGATCCGTAGCCGGGAATGGCAGGGTGGTTGGTAGAGCGGCGGACTGTCTATGCTCGGGGCGTGAGTTCGATTCACAGTTGGAAGATACAATAATTCTGTGCTTGCTTTTTATCATTGCTCCGATTATAATTATTATGAAAAAGAAATTTATCTCAAGATCTCAATGTACCAACACACCAAGCAGCAACACTTTCGGGGACCAAGTTGTTTTGTAACCAATGTTTGAGATGTGACTTGCAGATTAAATGTCTCGGCCATCTCACCAGGGGTGGGTGGGTGTTTAGGAGTTTTAGTCTTTTTCCACCACGTATGGGTGATATCAAAGACGGGGCAACGAGAAAAAGGCCAGCACAAGTATGTGGCCCCAGCCGGGATTCGAACTCTCACCAATACGACCACCGACAAAGCAGATAGAGGCGTGCAAGGAGACAGTGGTGGACAAACGAACATAAACGAGTATGAAAGATGCCTTCTGGACCAAACATTGTAACAGCCGCTTTTGGTAGTGGTGGACTATGTGGTAGGGAGCATGTCAATGTTTCTCCAGGTCTATGTTCCTTCGGCAGCCCTAACCCTAACCCTAACCCTGACCATAAACCATAAAACCTAAGCCTAGCCTACGCCTAAACATGTAATGACACATAGAAAGACCTGGGGAACATACGCTCGGGGGAACACAGGCGGACTAGACGCATAATATGGTAAGGAGCATGTCTAAGTTCCCCCAGGTCCATGCTCCTACCCTAACCCTAACCCTAACACATAAAACCTAACCCTAACATAACTTAACCCTAAGCATGTAATGACACATAGAAGGAACAGAGACCTTGAGGAACATAGACCCTGGGGGAACAGAGGGCTGTGGTTGCACACCTTTCAAACTAATACGTGCAAAACGATCCTCAGATCCCCCTCAAAAAAAAGTGAACGCTTCAAAAGCCTGCAATATATACAGCATTCACAAAATGCCACCGTCAGCCTCGGTAATGAAACGTCCCGTGCATAGAAACAAACACCAAACACGCTTGGTACAGGACTGCACGAGGACAAATTAAAATCCCTCGCGACGTCACGGACAATGTCCAGGGCCCGTATGTAATAGTCGAGGTTAGGTCTTTTAGCCCTGGGTTAGAGTCTAACCTCGAACTAAACTAGCTCTAGGGTTAAATTTTCTGGGTTTTTTTTTTTATCAAGAAGCGGACCCATTCCAGCAAGGTGCCTAAGCTGTTATAGAAGGATTTTTTCTTCCTTTCTTCGCTTCCTTTTTTAATTTAATTTTGCTTTTTGGTTTCTTTTGTCCTAGTCTGGGTTAAGCCCGTAGCGTAGCCCGTAGTGGGTTAAATTAACCTCGACTTTTACATACGGGCCCAGGTGAATTCCATTTGTCTTCCTTGATGCACGTTCTCCATTGTACGATTGCACTTTCCTACACTTTTTTGGAGAGGGGGGGGGGGGACAGATCACGATGCCCTATTCCCCACTCCTTTGTTTTTTTGTGATCGGTTGCGCTGTTAATTTCAAGACACCCCGTGTCTTTCGATAATCATTTTGCGCGCTGGGGAACCCCCAACCCTCTGGCCCTGGGTGCAAAGCCATATTTCACCTGCAGCTTTCGTGCTGGCGGGCCGACTGCATAATGAATTACATTGGAATGATTTCACCCGCTGGCCGGGTTACAATACCGATCACAGCAAGTGATTTCTGACAGAGGTGTGGTTCTAGTTGTTTCTTTAAATCTGATATCTGACAGGGAGGTCGTTATTACTGTTGTTGACTCTGATTTGGCGTCTCCTTGGCTTGGCCGATACTGACGGTGAGACATGTTTCACGGAACGTGTCTATTTCCTCAGTGGGGATATGAAGTCTGGTTGGTGAACAATGGTGAACAGGCGAAACAATGAACAATGCCTGCATGCTGATCTTGGGAAACTCTGCAGAATGCAGCGAACAACGTAACCACCTCCATACCGCGGTAATGATGCTGATGCAAGAATAAAGTCAGCGTGACGAATAACTCTTGTTCATTAGCATGTGAAGTCGGGGCAACCAAGCTAGTGCAGTGTTGGACTTTCAATGTTGGGGCCGTAAGTTCAAATCCCGGCTTGGGGCCAAAACGTTGCGCTGTTTTTGTTGTTTTTTTTTTTTTTGCTTTTTTTTTTTTGAAGGGGGGGGGGGGGTCTGTTTTGGTTGTTGTTGGCGGAGACTTTTGTTGTTGTTGTTGTTGTTGTTGCAGTTGCAGTTGTTGCTTTGGGGTGGGTTTGTTTTTTTCTCGTTGTCCCGTCTATGATACGTGGCGGGAAACACGTTAAACGCACAATCAAGGAGAGGACGTTGGAAATAGTCTGTCTTGATAATCAAGCTCTAAATGTAATATTGTGCCGTCTACAGGCTGTACTACTCTACTCCTTCAGTCCTTGATATCTGCGTCGCTATATGAGGCCTTGTTGGCTCAGTGCCACCCTGTGAGATGCTGTCAAGTACGTGTCAGACATGTACACCTTAAACAGCACAGAACGATCCGTGAGCCAAAAAATCTTAAACATTGGGTCTTAAAGATCTGCAATCTCAGCAAAATGCCCATTGCGGTTTTTTTTTTTTTAACCGACTCCTTCGACTGTGCATAATCCAGGCAACTCTGTCACA
>JACVVK020000202.1:155000-157500 GCA_018292915.2 Batillaria attramentaria
GGGTGTCAGACACTGGACATGACATGTTTTTTTCTCAAGTCTCTTATAATAAATTATCACTTCAAGCCTCTTCTGGGGTTTCCCCACCACTGACTCAGCTTTCTTTACAACTTTGTCCACTCTACCCCTGTCCTGTTTTGAGATCTGACTACCCCAACAGACACAGCCCAAGAAGAGGACACTGCCTACAAAAAGTACAATGGACATGTATACATGTGTGTAAAACATGTTCAGAGTTTTCTCACTAGCATCAAAAGAGTGTAATTTCCTCAAGGAGTACAGTCTGGATTGAGATTTCTTTATCACATGATCAGTGTTAGCATTCCAGTTCAGTCTGCTGTCAATAATCACCCCCAAGTATATAATATATATAGGTCAACCCTCTGAAATACCTCCCCCTTAATATCTACAGGATCAACATACTTGGCTTTTTTCCCTGAAATCAATGACCATTTCTCTGGTCTTACCAATACTGAGATGTAAAAAATGACACCACTCAACAAAGTTTATTGTAAAGATGGGCAACAAACATCATAATATATTATATTGGGAATGAGGAGATTGAGACTCAGCAGTATGCAATAAAGCTGAAAAAAAAAGAAAAAAAAAAACTCCTGACTGAGTACAGTGCCATTAGTATTTAAAACGATAAAGCTGAACAGCATAACGAAACAGTAATGCTCATAATTACTTACAATACAAGGCAGAAAACTGCATGGTCTGTTTTCACGGTCTCTTGGTGTAGCACCTGAATGCCCTGTCTCATCATCTGATTGGTCTGTGAGAATTTAAACTGGTGTTGTCACACTCTCAGATATTGTGGCTTTAATTGTTAATACCTCAGACGTCACTGTCAGAATTTACACTGGCGTTGCCTTAGCCCCCGATGCTGTGGCTTTACCAGTAATTTCTGTCACCTCAGATATCACTGTCATACTCTGATGTGTCACTGTCACAATCTGAAGCACCATCACACACCTGGCTCTCAGCTTCATCTGCACTGTTAGCTACATGTAAGATGTCTTGTGCAGTGGCAAGAATCTTTCTCTTTACAGTCCCACTGACATCAGCAAATTTGTCCAGCCAAACTTCATTAATAGAAGTACCACACATCCACACCAATAAATTGAACAAGCCCACAAGAACCATCTCCATAGCATGCTCCGTTGTGAGATCCTTGCTGTCAGCAGGCCATACTGCTGGTGATGTCACTGACATGACCTGCTCCCTCAGATACATGCTCCCATGGTAAAGTTGCCTCTTCTTGGCCTCATCTGAAAAATATTGTACCAGCAACAGGCATATAGTGACCTTAGGCAGGATGCTTGGCACAGCTGAAATACTCCCCGATCCCCTCCCCAAACAACTCAATTAGGACTGATCTAGGAAGTAGTGGAACTCTCAATTTTTTTTATTTTTTTTTTAAATATACGCTATTCATCGTGCTACGTTGAAGTTGACCGTGACTACAAAGAAGTCTAGACCTGTCTATATTATGAGGTCCGGCAACGTAATTATCAAGATCACTGAAAAATGCTCATATTATCATTGTGATTACATACTATTTTCACGAACTTCTCATTCAATTTAATAAATCAAACCTAATCCGAAGCACCACGTACAAAAGTTGCAGAAACTTACCTTGAACTATGATATGCCTGTAATCGATTGTAGCATTTCTTGTGAAACCCTGCCTCGTCAACGTTGAGGTCACTAAAGGCTTCCAAAGAATGACGAGCGACGTCTCCTTGAGTGCAGACGAACAAAGACCACCTTTCGCGACATTCCGAGACTCTTTGCATCGTTTTCTCGCTGAAAGAAAACTGTTTCACTACTGTTGGTCGCCCGTACAAGCGTGGGCAGCCATGTTTGTTTCCAAGCGTAGTCTCTTTCTGATTGGTCGAAAAATTAATTTATTCATCAAGGGAATGAATCGGGGTCTCTTCAGTAAAATCCGATTACCTCCCCTACAAGCTCTTTCTAATTATCTTTCATCCGCGATTAAAAACCAGTGCGCAAAATTTCAGCTGAGATCTCCCAGTTTCTATCTAGTTATGGTGTATTATTGACGATAAAAACCAGAAAATGTCATTTGCATTGCAAAAATATTTTATGACACGAAAACCGAGGGCGGCCCACGGCCTAAATCCCAAGCGGATCCAAAGTTGCACACGATCTTTATCTCGTGCCAGACGGCTGTTGATCCCTGGGTTTATTTTCTTCATCTGTGCCCTGCACGTGGATTGAATGAGATCAACGTAATTATGCGGTTATGAACCATCTGCCGGTGGTCGCATAACTCATACAAGGCGACCGACTGTCAACGACAGCTTACAACGACAGCTTGCCGTCACGTGATCTTCTATATCCCACCTTCCTGATCACGTGCCTCTAAGTATCTTCGTATATCACCTGCCTCCAGCTGATAAATCACCTGTAGGTTCTGTAAGTGGATTGCGGCAACCGCTCCCATCTTTAAGTGTTTTCTGTGTCAACAAAC
>JACVVK020000202.1:162500-182500 GCA_018292915.2 Batillaria attramentaria
GTTTGTTTTGATCGTATCGTGTCGTCTTGTGTTGTGTTGTGTTGTGTTTGCTATAGATGTGCGTGCGTGCGTGTGTTTGCGTGCGTGCGTGCGTGCGTGCGTGCGTGCGTGCGTGCGTGCGTGCGTGCGTGCGTGTGTGTGTTGAGATATTCCGCGGTTAGGTCTTAATGTTTTGGGGTTGTCGGGGTTGTCGGGGTCTTTTGTGTTTTGTTTTCATTTTGTTGTTGTTGTTGTTGTTGTTGTTGTTGTTGTTAATGGGCAGCCTCTTTTTCACCACCTTAACTAAAAGACAAAGTCATACACACACGTACGTACAGGGTTTGACGCATGACAAACGGGAGATGTTTGTGTTGGAACAAACACGGAGAAAAGCCAAAAACATGCTTGGAAAAATTAGGGCAAAGGCATGTTGTAGCCGCATGTCATACGGGATACACGGAAAAACAGCATGTTCGCTGTTTGTTCGGACTTAAAAAAAAAAAAAAAAAAAAACACTCCCGTCTGACATTGGCTTCGGTGTTGCTGCCTGTAACATTTGATACAGACCGTTCCTTTGGCCATTCTACCTGTTTTGTCTGTATGGGGTGAGCGGTGGTCTAATAGGTGGCGCGTCGGATTTAGCCGCTGTGCTTCTGAACTACCGTCACCAATGTCATGGCGATGAAGCGTGGGTTCGAGCCCAGGTCGAGCTTGTGATATGTGATACCGGTTTTTTCCTGGCTACCAGGCTGCTCATCGGGGGTTTCTCTCCGGGTTATCCGGCTTTCCGCCCCCAGCAAAATTGTTTTTTAAAAAATAGGTTTTGGGTGGCGCTGCACCGCGGCGACGCGCTTCCCCCTGGGGAATAAAGTAAAAAAAAAATCACACACAGACAGGCCTGCACGAGCGTATACGTTATGGGAGGTGGCACTTGTGTGCCTATTATCTCCGAGACCAGTGATGCATGAAATTTTTCTCCTGTAGCTGCAGGTGGCATTTCAAAACTCTCGCCTGGGTTACGCTTCATCCACTTTACCTGACAGGTAATCTGTTCCTGTGCTGCAGTGTGCAACGACGCGTGACGGCCAACGTTGTCCAGGAAGCTTTGTTGTATTAATTTGAGTTTTCAACGAGAAAAGGCATAGATATAATTATGTCTATTGCAGATGTACTACAGCATTTTTTTTTTTTTTTTTTTAGATTGCTAAGAACAGAACGGGTAAAAGCTGGAGACAGCGTATTGGACTATTTAAAAAAAAAATAGACAGAAAAAGAAAAAAGACTTTAATACAGATACAGCTACAGACACTGTTATTGTCATTTGATGTATACGTATAAATGTCCGTACTCCTACAAAGCATGCCACAAGACATATACATATGACTATTATCTTGCCCACACTCCTACAAAACATGACATAAGATATATACACCGACTGTTATCATGCCCACACTCCTAAAAAATGGCATAAAACATATACATGTGACTGTTATTACACTCACATACCTACAAACATGGCATAAGACATATACACTGACGTGGCTGTTATCATGCCCACACTCCTACAGACATGGCATAAAACGTGTACACGTGACTGTTATCGTACCCACACTCCTACAAACATGGCATAAGACATATACACGTGACTGTTATCATGCTCACACTCCTACAAAGCATGGCCTAAGACATAAACACGTGACTGTTATGCCATCACTGCTTAAAACATGGCATAAGACATTTACACGTGACTGATATCATGCTCACACTCCTACCGTGTCAAAACATGACGTAAGACATAAATTATACACTGACGTGACTGTTATCATATCCACACTCCTAAAAAAAAATGGCATAAGACATATACATGTGACTGTTATCACAACCACACATCTACAAACATAGCATAAGACATAATTATCCACGTGACTGTTATCATACCCACACTCCTATAAACATAATCATACACGTGACTATATATGTTATGGCACTAAGCCCTGGCGGCACTCCTCTAGACTTGGAAAACCCGGATGCACCGCTAGCGTCAGCTCGTTTGTCGTAAACCCACCTGAGCCAATCAGCGAAAGAAGATTAATTTCATAATGAACCAGTTTGTCCAATATTATTATTTTCAGCAGTTCCTGGTTCACCACATCGATCAAGCAAGAATTTTCCTTGGAAATGTTGTCTTTTGATTAGACATAATATAGGCGTGTCCAGAGATACTGAATCACTCGCGTGCCTACATAATTTATGGGGGCTATGTTATTAGAGTGACACTAATTGTCGTATGTTCTGCCTTACGCCCAGGCTATATAACAACAACCGATTAATAAGTGCCAAGGTCTGATGTGAATACTGTATGTCTGGACGGAAAACCCCAGGAGACCAACCGTACCGTATTCGGTTTCAGTTTCTTTCCCTACAATTGCCCCCACCCCACCCCCCACCCCCCACCCCCCACCTCCACCCCCCCCCCCCTTTCAACCCCAAGGGAATAAAACCTGGAATGGTAGTTTCTTTGTTTTTCGTCATTTTTTTATGTAGAGTATTATAGTACTCTACCCAGTTTCTTGAACTGAACTGAACCCAACATGCACGCTCACGTGAATCACACACATTCTCTTACACACTGGTCATGAACACTTGACAAACACGTGGTGCGAAAAGTCAGCTCCGTTATTTAAGTTTCGGAATTTAGCACTGCATTTATTTTCAAGCTTTTTTTTTGGGGGGGGGGGGGGGGGGGGGGCAGAACATTTCCAGAGCAGAGGGGGAGGAAGCCGGAGTACCCGGAGAGAACCCCCGACGATCGGCCCAAATGAACGGCGCCTCGTACGAGAAGGAAAAATTATTTGTCCCGAGTGGAACTCGAACCTGACCTCTAGCACTGGGGTGGCGAAGTCTCTTAACCACTCAGCCCCGGTCTGTCGCTTCTCAAGTTCATGTAAGAACTTACTTTCAGTGGAAGAAAAGGACAGGAGATAAATTTTCAGTGCACATACCCGGTGCAGTTTTCTAATCGAAGGTGGGCTGTTCAGCCTGACATTCAGACAGTGGCTGATACACGGTTTCACGTAGACCGATACATGATTCACACGGAAACGAAGCTCTGCTCGTGTGATAATTAATGATAGTCAACGGTTTCTCGTTTTTTATTTTCGTTTATAACCCTTCAAGCATGTATTTAGAAACGACACCCTTATATACTGCTTCTATAGCATAACGACTACATTTGCCAAGATAAATGACAAATTAAGGAGTGATTAATTGGGATTAAATTGGGATTACTGGGAAAATCTATACCCTGAACGTTGAAACTGATGTTGTTTTTTCAATACCATTGACGTCCGCTAAGTGGCATGACTCACTGTGAATTGAAGAAATCCAAAAAGATTTTTTTTTTTTTCTAAATGAGCGACAATTAACTTCAGATGGCTGATCAGCTCAGGAATAAAATACACTTGAAGGATAATTTATATCGTTCACCTGCACGCGGTGATGTAATGCTGGCTTTGAATCGGCGAGACAAAATTTTGCAATACCTCCCCACGGATTTTACAGCTATCGCCAAAGAGAATTTGGACACTGCTTAGGGCCATCCGATCCTTCACTTTTTTATTTTGGGTTGGACATTTATTAAACCCCCTACTGTGCAGCGTCCCAGTTCTGGGACACTCTGTGGACATATGGTTTTTGTTTGGTTTTTTGTTTGTTTGTTTGTTGGTTGGTTTGTTTGTTTGTTTGTTTGTTTGGTTGATTGGTTGGTTGGTTGGGGGGGGGGTGTTTTTTTGTTTTTGTTTGTTGTTGTTGTTGTTGTTTTGTTTGTTTGTTTTGTTTTTGTTTTGTTTTGTTTTTGTTTTTGTTTTTTTGTTGTTGTTGTTTTCTGTTGTTGTTGTTTTTTTTGTGTGTTTTTTTTTTTTGGGGGGGGGGGTTTGTTTGGTGTATTTTTGTTTTTTTTGTGGGTTTTTTTTTTTTTTTTTTTGGGGGGGGGGTGAAAACTAATCATTTGCCAGCTAAAGAACATACCAACAGTAAGTATTCAGTTTCATATTTGTGTCCCGGATTTGCTCTCTGGACAAAACAAAACAAAACAAAACAAAACAAAACAAAACAAAAACCGAGCGGTCGGATTGTTTTTCTCTACTTCGTTTTCGGTGCGTTGGTCTCCGTCAAGTCTGTCGCTTCTCCGTTCATGTCCGAACTTATTTTCGATCGAAGAAAAGAACAAGAGATATTTTTGTCAGTGCCCACTCCGTGCTGTTTTCAAACCACGGGTGGGCCAGTCAACCCAACGTTGACACTCATGCGCCGTTCCATGTTCCCAGTACCAGATATTAGTGAGACTTAGTAGGGCTTCGTACGGAGAACTTCGCTGAGCAGCGTAACCCACTTGCATGTAAATTAGGCACGTTACGGGTACCATTAGCTAATCGCAGCGCGTTAGCAGCTCGCGGCCTCTGCCTCGCGGCCTCTGAGCCTAATTTACATGTAAATGGGTTACGCTGCTCAACGAAGTCCTCCTTACGAAATCCTACTAAGTCTCACTATTGTTGGTTGCTAGCTCTGTCGTACAATTCATGTGATGATAAAATGATAGTTAACGGTTTCTCGAAATCAGGTTTCTTTATTGTCGTTAAAGCATGTACCCTTTTGTTTCATTACAAGGAAACTCTAGTACACCGTATTACTTTTCTATTTCCGTGACTAGACTTGCTGTAATAAATGCCAGTTTAAGGAGTGATTGACTCGGATTTAATTGGGATTATCGCGAAACTCTATATCCTGAACCTTGCAATAAAGTCACTGAATATCTTTGATGTCCGCGACGTGGTAATATGTCTCACTGTGGAACTGAAGAAATTAATTAGATTTATGATTCCGGATGCGAGACAATTAACTTGGGATGGTTGGATCAGCGCAGGATTAGAATACATGTAAGGGATAATTTATAACGCTCCCCTGGACGCCATGATGTAATGCTGGCGCTGGATTAAATTTTGCAATACCTCTCTCACGGATTTTACAGCTGTCGTCAAAGAGAATTATTAACAATGCCCACGGCCATCCGATCCGTCACGTTTTGTTGTTGTTGTTGTTGTTGTTTTTTGTTTGTTTGTTTTTTTGTTTGTTTGTTTTTGTTTTTGTTTTACTTTTGTGGCGTAAATCATTTGCGCCCTGCGTCCCACTTCTTGGACGCTCCATATACATGTGTTTTAGTAAACTTGTCCTTTTGACAGTTAAACAACATTATACCAACGGGAACGTACGCATTTTCAGTGTCGTGCCCCATGCTTGCTCTCGACAAAAAAATAATACTGAACGGTCAGGTTCTCTTCTTTGGTGCCTTGGTCCCATTCAAGTCTGCCGCTTCTCCGATTTGTTTGTGAAGTTCTTTTATGTGGAAGAAGAGAACATGAGACAAACTCCCAGTACATACTCCGTGCAGATTTCAATCCACATCTGGACTGTTCAGCCAAGCGTTGACAATGCATTTACTGATGTACGGTTTCATCTTCTCAGTACCAGAGATAATGCTGATCGCAAGCATTGTATTTTGTATTTTCGTGACTTAAGTGGCCATAATAAATGACAATTTAAGGGGTGGTATTTAATTGGGATTAAAGGGAAATCTACATCCAGAACAGAAGTCACTGAGCACCTTTGATGTCCGCAAAGTGAGACGTAACTCACTGTGGCACTAAGGAAGTTGAAGAGATTTATTTTTCCGACTGCGAGACATTAAACTTCAGTTGGTTGGATCAGTTCGGGAACATGATACAGGTAAGCGATAATTTATATCATTCACCAGGACGCCATGGTTTAGTGCTCGCGAGACTAAGTTTTGCAACAGCCCCTCACAGATTTACAGCTACCGTCATATCGTTCCTCGGTTTTAGTTTTCCATAACCATTGAAGCTTTTTAAAAACTATACCTGTTGTGTTATTAGTAGGAACCTCTAGTATTTCCGTCACTGCATTGGCCATAATAGATGACAGTTTAAGGAGTGATTCATTGGGATTTAATTGGTGTTAATGGGGAAATCTATACACTGAACCTAGGAGTAAAGTCACAGAATACCTTTGATGTCCGGAAAGTGATATGATTCACCTCGGAATTGAAGAAACCCGAGAGGTTTGTTTGTTGTTCTTGGGTTTTTTGTTTTGTTGTTTTTTTGTTGTTGTTTTTTTTTTTTTCGAATGCGCGACAAATAACTTCAGATGACTGGATCAGCTCATGAACAGGATACACCTGAGGGATAATTTATATCGTTCACCTGGGCGCGACGATGAAATGCTCTAGTCTATAATCACCAAGAATAAATTTTGCAACACCCCCTCACAGATTTTACAGCTATCGCCAAAGAGCATTTTGAACAGTGCCTTCAGCCATTCGATCCTTCACTTTTTTGTGTATTTTGTGGCTTAGAGGTCCAACGGACGATTACACGGGGGCTGAACAGATTTTCTGCTGGAGTGAGCAAACCCTGTATCAGTGCTAATGGCGCGGTCGGTGGTCTAGTGGTTAAGAGGGTTGGGTGGGTGTTTGGTGGTTTAACGTCCTTTTCCACCACATAGGGTGATATTAAAGACGGGGCAACGATGAGAAAGCCAGCACAAATATTTGGCCCCAGCCGGGATCGAACTCACGACCCGAGCATTAGAAGTCCAACGCTCTACCATTCGACCAACCCGGCTGCCCTAGTGGTTAAGAGACTTTGCCACCAATGTGAGAGGGCAGGTTCGAGTCCCACTCGGGGCAAAGAATTTTTCCTTCTCGTACGTGGCACTGTTCATTCGGGCCGATCGTCCGGGGTTCTCAGTCTCCGGGTACTCCGGCTTCCTCCCCCCCCCCCCCTCTGCTTTGGAAATGTTCAGCCCTCAAAATTTGAAAATAAATGCAATTCTAAATTCCGAAAATTAAATAGCTGAGCTGACCCTTCGCACCACGTGATTGTTATGTGTTCATGTCCAATGGGTGAGAGAATGCGTGTGGTTCACGTGAGCGTGCGTGTTGGGTCAGTTCGCGGCGCTTTGAGCCGATTCAAGAAATTCGGTAAAGCGCCTGTGCGATACACAGTAGTAGTAGCAGCAGCAGCAGCAGCAGCAGTAGTAGTAGTAGTAGTAGTAGTAGTAGTAGTAGTAGTAGTAGTAGTAGTAGTAGTAGCAGCAGCAGCAGTAGCAGCAGCAGTAGTAGTAGTAGTAGTAGTAGTAGTAGTAGTATAAATGTTTCGACGATGATTCCTCTCACATGTGGTCAATTTTCTATTTTTAAAAGATTTAAAAAGATAATTATTTAATCTGGTACGCTGTTGTAATGTGTTGGTAGAAACGACTGTGTGGTTGATCATGGGATCCTTCCAAGAAGCCGTTATCCGGTGTAGACTTCTCCCTAATCCATTCTGCTATGAAGATATTCATTGTGCAGAAACTTAAACCCCTGCCCAGCAGTCGTCGATGTTCGCCTTCTCTCCCACGCAGAAACGTGAGATATTCCGGATCTATCCAAAGTGCACGTAGGCAGAGTGTTTTCCCTTTCAAGGCCGCCGTTAAAAGCAATACCTCCCCCCCCCCCCCCCAAAAAAAAAAAAAAAATAAATAAATAATACAAATAAATAAATAAATAGACAAATAAATAAATAAATAAATAAATAAACTTTACTCTTGTCGGATTCTCTTACACAGCGGCCCAACCGGAAGTGCTCTGATGGTGGAAGTGGAAGAACAGAAACACAGTGCGCGGCACGAAATGTGTTAAAAGAAAAAGAAAATGAGGCGAAGAAGAAGAAAGAGGCGAAGAAGAAAAAGAAGGCATAGACGAAGAAGAAGAAGAGGAAAGGCAAAGGAGAAGAAATAAAGCAAAACAGCAAACTCTCACTGACCTCTTCATAGCGAGAGCCGCGGGCATAGCCACCAACATTCGAAACGACAATACCCACGTTTTAAATATATTCTTTGAAACCCTTCCTTCTGGTAGACGACTGCGCGTACCGAAGTGCCGCACAAAAAGATATCAACTCACCTTTATACCATTAACTGTCAGCATCCTCAATTCTAAATAGAAAATCCTAGGGTGTACAATGTCTTCGTCCTTTTCATTATATATATATAGTCGTGAGCGGCTAAAATCACCAATTCATATGGCCTTGGTTGTACCGACCATTTTCCTCCCGGTGGGAGGGGAATGGGGGCCCTATGAATGGTGAGATACCCTTAGATCTGTTAGACGTTTCAGCGGTAGGATGGTAGATCCCCCCCCCCCTCCACTGTGGCTTGTAGCCAATATAGGGCAAGGCGGACTTGTCCACTGGCATACAAAGCACACATCTCCTAGATCTAGGGAGCGCTCTCAGCTTTACTTACTTCCCCATATATATATATATATATATATATATATATATATATATATATATATATATATATATATATATATAAACAGAATAAAATTTTAAAAAATCCTAGGGTGCCATGCCTATGGCTGTTTGCTGATCAGGTTAATGCTTGAGTGCGTGCGTGCTCGCGCGCGCGCGTGTGGATGTGGGTGTGGGTGTGTGTGTGTGTGGGTGCGTGCGTGGGTGGGTTTTTTAAAGCTCAGATGTGATGGGACGGATGTGATATTTAAGGAATATTTTAAGGTGGATATTTATAGGATTTAATGTGTTATATCTAATTTTATACTCGTGTATGGTTTGCTCACTGATTATTTTGTTTGAGTGATTTTAATGTACTGTCTGCCTTTTTTTATGATCACCACACACTAATTTCCCCCGAAGGGGATAATAAAGATTTATTGAACTGAAATTGAATTGAACAAGCATGTAACACAGCAAAGGCAAAACGCTCCTCAAACGACGAGGCATAAAATACCCACCAGTGCATGTCTGTAAGAAGAGAGCGTGTCAGGCCAAACGGTTTCGTGTGACGAACACCAAAGGTTTTACTCCTAACACCGGGGTCCACGGGTCAGCGGAATAATTGTCCAGTCCCTTGCTAACCACAAGTTAGTGTCTTCTTTCTCCTTGCGCCTGGGGTACGTTTGACTTGCAGATTCGGAATTGTGAGCCCATGATAGAATTCCCCGTGGGGGTACGTTTTGCCTGTGTGCTTGTGCCAGAAATCCAGACCTCGACATTTATCAGAGAAGGGGACAGAACGGCCGTATGTCTGTTGTACATATTATCATTATAATGATTGTGTTTCGCGATACGAGGCAAGTGTGTTTACAGTTAACTTGTCTTGTGGTCGCTGAATGTCTGAGAGTTTACGGTGTGGAAAAATGGAAGGACGGTGGTGGGTGGGAGTTGGGGGGGGGGGCAGGGTTTGGACTGTAGGGGTGGTGTGGGTGGGTGGGTGTTTGGGGGTTTAACGTCCTTTTAAACCACATAGGGTGATATCAAAGACGGGGCAACGATGAAAAGGCCAGCACAAATATTTGGCCCCAGCCGGGATCGAACTCACGACCCGAGCATTAGAAGTCCAACGCTCTACCATTCGACCACCCCGGCTCCCCGTGGGGTGGTGTGGAGAGGGGGCGGGGTGTGAGGGGGGCTGGGGGTGGAGTGAAGGGGTTACACTGTGAATGAGTGTAGGCGATGCTCCTTTGCTGCAAACGAAAAAAAACAACCCTAAAAACAGCTACGATGAACTGCAGTATAACCTGCAGCAATCAACAATAATCACAACGAGTATTGAAATGCGACGTCGAGCGGGTTTCAAAAGCCCCTGCCCAGACATGTTCATTCGTAGCAGCTTTTCGGTATTCGTTCCGTGTAAGAGAAAGGAAGCAACTCCTCATGCCTTAAGCTGAGCTTAGTTGCCTTCCTTAAGCTGCTCTTTGCTACGGTAGGCTATGGCTTGTTAGTCCTAATCAGACTAATCATGTGACGTAGACTGCTCAATGTGAAAGAAGTATGACACCCAAAGCACATTTCGTACCGCGCACGAGTATCCCACGTGTTTGACTCTTTTTCGGTTTTGGCCCTGTATGAAAAAAAAAATCAGGCCAGATTGACGGTTCCTTGACGGCTCTTACTGAATCAAACACGAGTACAATCAAAGTGCAACACTTTCACTGGGCCAAATATGAATCCATGCAGACATTTTTTTTTTTTTTTTTTTTTTAGTCAGGCCACTGGTGCACAACCCCAAACTAACTTGGCAGGAACTGAGTTCAGACATGGGTCGGTCGGTGGTCTAGTGGTTAAGAGACGTCACCAGTGCGAGAGGTCAGGGGTTCGAGTCCCACTCGGGGCAAAGAATTTTTCCTTCTCGTATGTGGCACCGTTCATTCGGGCCAGTCGTCGCAGGTTCTCTCCGGGTACTCCGGCTTCCTCCCCCTCTGCTTTGGAATGTTCAGCCCAGCAAATTTTAAAAATAAATGAAATTCTAAATTCCGAAATTTAAATAGCTGAGCTGACCCTTCGCACCACGTGATTGTAATGTGTTTAGAGAATGCGTGTGTGAGAGAATGCGTGTGATTCACGTGAGCGTGCGTGTTGGGTTCAGCTCGCGGCGCTTTGAGCCGATTCATGAAAATTGGGTAAAGCGCCTACACAATTCTCATTATTATTATTATTATGTGCCAACAAATCTATCAGAGGACACAAACGACCTACAGTAGGCACAAGTGAATAAAATGTTCGGCTTTCAACTTACGTGCTCCTTCACAACAAGAAAAGCGCTAATCTGATTTCTTCTCCTTTCGAGCCAACCTAACCATGCAAGATGCACCCCGGCGCACATTAAAATCATCCAATTTCTCTGAATTACGCCATCTCTCTGACTCGGCGCAGCTATTGGGAAGGGGGAATATTCATGAAGCGTCTACATTTTGCTATGATTTCATTTGCTCGCCTCAATGGGTGGAGATAGGCCTCGGGCCGAAAATGATAACTGTTTGCAACATGTCCAATTGACGATGATAGAAATCAATGTCTTAGCTATACAGCGTGTATTCTGGTGCTGTGTCCATTATGGGAGATGGCCCTCTCTGCACATCTTCAGCCAAGTAAATATGAGTCTGGCACGCAGGGGGAAAAATCACCCCCCCCCCCCAAAAAAAAAAAAAGGCTTGATGTAGTTGCGGTTGGATTTTTAAAGTACATGCGGCCTGTGTATGTATCTTATAAGTTTCTTTCATTATTTTCACTATCATTTTTTTTTTTTTTTCAAAAGAAAATTTTCCAGTTTACTTCGAAATTCCACTGAAATGCATTCACAGAGTATGTCTTGTGAACATAGTTTTGCTATGTTCGGTTGGTTGTATATTCTCTCTCTCTCTCTCTCTCTCTCTCTCTCTCTCTCTCTCTCTCTCTCTCTCTCTCTCTCTCTCTCTCTCTCTCTCTCTCTCTTCGTTCTCTTTCTCTCTATCGCTACCGCTTTGGCACGCACAGACAAAACCTGTCTTGTTAACTCATTGTCCTGTTTTCCATGAAGGATGGTAATTCCCACAGGCTTGTTGGTGCTTGTTGAAATTCCAAGTGGTAAATTTTGTCTGTAGCCTGAGGCGGGTCACACCACCTATTAGCTTGCGAAGCGATTTCAAGAATCCAGAAATTCCTTATATAGAGCTTGGGCGTGATCAAAACGGAAAGCAGAAAAGGAGAAGTTGAGAGTTTTGAGGGGTTTTTGTTGTTGTTGTTGTTGTGTTTGTGTTTTTGTGTTGTTGTTGTTGTTGTTGTTGTTGTTGTTGTTGTTTTGTCAGTCTAGACTATTTGCAGTTGTGACAGGGGGTGAGCGGTGGTCTAACAACTAGCACGTCTTACTTAACCGCCGCGGTACTGAACGGCCGTCACCGCTGTTTCGGAGATAAAGCGTGGGTTAGAGCCCAGGTCGAGCTTGTGATATGTGAAACCTGTTTTTCCTGGCTGCTCATCGGGGGGTTTCTCTTCTTGGTTATTCGGCTTTCCTCCCCCAGCAAAACTGAAAAATAGGACAGGTATTGGGTGGCACTGCATCGCTATCCGTAAAACACTAATGACACATAAAAGGAACAGGGTAACATAGGGCTGACAGGGTAACATAGACCTAGGGTAACACAGGGCTGACAGGGTAACATAGACCTAGGGTAACATAGGGCTGACAGGGTAACATAGACCTAGGGTAACATAGGGCTGACCCCGTACTAGAATACTGGTAATAGGACGTAGGTAACGTGGAAAGTGGTTGTGGAAACGTTCCTGGCGATGAGAAGCAACTGTTTGACACTTACAATTTCTCAATTTTCGCAATTTCTCAGTTGCTCATCCTATACATATATTCTGTACATCGCTTTAACTAACCACCAAGATCGTTTCTTAACTAACCACCAAGATCGTTTCTGTTTGTTTGTTTGTTGTTGGGTTTTTTGTTTGTTTGTTTGTTTTGTTTTGGTTTGCTGTTTTCTTTTGTTTTCTTTTGCTTTCTTTTGTTTTATTTATTTGTTTACTTGTTTATTTGTTTGTTTGTTTCTTTCTTTCTTTCTTTGAACACGTGGATTCTCTGTGATTTTATAAGAACTGCACTGAGTGCCAGTGTCATGCACACTTAACCAAACCAAGTTAGCAGAAGTTAGCAAAACAACCTCCTGGGACCAGCTTCAGTGGGAACATCGTATAGCCCAAAGTTCTCGGACGCCAAATCAGCGCTGCCGCCGCTCAGGCCAGCGGCCAAGCCCAGTGTCCGAGACTTCGGTGCCAGCGTGTGATGATGGGTCCATTGTGACGAGGTCCGCCAGCGCTGACAGTGCCAGACCTCTTCCCCAGATCTCCTCCAGCCTCAAGTGCTTGTCCTGCCCCCTCGCCCAGCCTCGGCTCAATGACCCCCCGATCAGGGGAGCGCATTCAGCGGCGTGTCCGCGATAGCTCTTGTTTACGCAGTCGACACTCGCTGACTTCTCTAGCATCGACCTATGAAAACAGGCCAGATTCGTATCATTTCCGTATCGTTACATTGCTTTCTAGACAATGTTATTGCAAGACAGGCGGTGTGGGCGATGGAGTGCGTGGTCGGGTAGGTGGCGGTGGTTATCATGGCCGATGGGTGGGTGGGTGAGTAGGACGGGGTGGGGTGTGGGGTAGGGGGGGGGGGGGGGGGCTTTTCAGCAGTAGGGGTGATATCAAAGACTCTGTGTGTGTGTGTGTCTGTGTGTCTGTGTGTCTGTGCGTACGTGCGTGTGTGTCTGTGTCTGTGCGTAGGTGCGTTGTGTGTGTGCGTGCGTGCGTGCGTGCGTGTGTCTGTCTGTCTGTTTGTCTGTCTGTCTGTCTGTCTGTCTGTCTGTCTGTATGTCTGTCTGTCTTTGTGTCTCAGTGTGTCTGCGTGTCCGTGCGTGCGCGCGCATGTGTGTGTCTGTCTGTCTGTCTGTCTGTGTGAAAGGAATATGCTCGCACTTTACGATCGTTTGGAATCGATAGTGCGTGGCCATGACTACTTTGTGACAGGAACCGTATCAGGCACTATAAACACCGAAGCATATGTTCCACTGGAAAAAGTCTGGTTGCAGTTTAACTACCATCAGCAGAATGACTGGTTCGCCGTGAGGTTGAAGCTGTTGGTAATAGTAACACCTAGTCTCTGCCATCAATCGGACAAGTCGGGGGTTTGCGTCGCAACACGTGAGAGTGTTGATGTCCTGCTGTGTGTGAGTGAATGTGCGTAATTCACTTAAGAGTGCGTGTAGGGTTCAGCTTATGACACTTTGAGCTAGTACACTGGGATAAACCGCCTATTATATTTTGCACGTTGAGGCAAATATTTGGAATAACCACCTATTTGAATGCAATCCTTCTTCTTCTTCTCCGTCTTCTTCTTCTTCTTCTCCGTCTTCTTCTTCTTCTTCTCCGTCTTCTTCTTCTTCTTCTTCTTATTATTACTATTATGTGTTAACTCAGTTATTAAATCACACATAGCTGTGACGAGACTGGCCCTTGGGTGACAAATGCATTGACCGGGGTCCATGTTCTGGTGGAATGGGCCATGCAATCTACAATACATCATTTGATTGGAACAGCTGTGACAAGAAGGCAGATGCTCTTATGCAAGATTCGCATCAGCGACACGTCAGCTCTTGAAGGAAGGTCACGGTGACATTCTGTGTTCGTGTACTTTAAAGATCTGCAGTCTCAACAAAAAACACCCCCCCCCCCCCCCCCCCAAAAAAAAAAAAAAAAAAAACGCAAACATTTTTTTTTAAACTGCGACTCCTGCGACTGTGCATAATGCAGGCAACTCTGTCACAGTTGCAGAGTTTTTTTCAGCGCTTCGGTGACCTTTATAAAACCGGAGCCTGGGTGTGCAATGACTTTATTGTGGTTTTGCTGAGTGAGCGAGACACATTGCTACAGTGTCTAGCGGGTGTTGTATGCTGCCACTGCGATCTTTCCCGCTCGGTGTCAAAACGCAAACTGAGCTGTGAGATCAGGCTGCCCTTGGCTTTTACAGGGGTTTCAGAAACGCTGAAAACTCTGTAACTGTGACAGAGTTGACTAATCATTTTGCACAGTCGGATATTATTTTTAAAACACACTGTTTGTGGCTTTTTGTTGTGATTGCAGACCTTTAAGACAAGAAAACATAGGGCTTGGTGTAAGATTGAGCAACCTTTGTGCTCGATTGATCCGGGCATACCATGACATATGTTCATGTCCGGTGTAATGGGACATACTTCCTCCCCAAAGGATTCACACCGGAGTATGGATATCGTTAAGGGGTGAGGTGGTTGTTTGGGAGTTCAACGTCCTTTTCCACCGTATGGGTGATAACTAAGACGGGGCAACGAGAAAAAGGCCAGCACAAATATTTTAGCTTTAGCTGGGATTCGAACTCACGACCGTGGCAGAATATCGTTAAAGTCTCAGTAAGCAAGACAGGCATATAACAGTGTGTGGAAAACTTTTCATCGCATGCGTTGAATCTGTGCATCAGAATCAGACACTTGGGGCTCAGTACAGCATTTCATTTAAACATGGTTTTTATTTCGCTGGCCAGTTTACACAAACAAGTATTCAGGCGGTGGCAAGAGGCCAGAAGCCTATGTATAGCCTCCGCCTGAGTAGAGCCTGTGAGACCATTGTGGCGCTTTTTAAAAGCCATCGCCACACATTTGTCTCCGATGAATGTTTAAACACCAACAGCTCTTTCGCGAAGTCTCCGGATGCAAAACCGATGGTGCAGATGAGTTCGCCTGAACACGATCTAAACAAAAAGGAACCGTATTTCTTAGATTAAATCTGACTTAAGCCTCACTTTAAAGTTCTCTAATCGGTGCAATCGTTTTTTGGGGTTTTATGTTTCAAGACCGCAAACTGTGATCGTTGAGCCTGATATAAGGCACCTGGCGGAGAGGACTTTAAAGGGGAGTAAGAATTGCTTTACAAGATTTTTACTCCTGGGAAAATCCGTCTTGGGAGTAAATTTGTCGTGTTACACCGGCAAAGTCAGGTCGATCGACCATGTCTGTCTTGCTTAAAGTGCACCTTGTGTGGACAAATAATACACTGTTAAAGAGACATAAGTTAACTTTTCCGAGCTCATAGATCAACCTGGGCTGAGGTGACAAAAATATGTATCGTGCAAAATTACAGCCTTCTGTTGACCGCCGTTGCTAAGATAATCAGCGAATATGGGGCCATGGGGACAACGAACGGTCAGTTGCAGAACATCCCAGTGGAAAAAATGTCTTTGTCCCCGTAGGTCTATTTTCCCAGGGAGGGGTCTATGTTCCAGTAGGTCTAAATTCCCTGAGATCCATGTTCCCGGAGGTCTATTTTCCCGGGGGTCTAAGTTCCCGGAGGTCTATATTCCTGGAGGTCGATGTTCCTACAGCAACGCTAACCCTAACACTAAACCCTAACGCTAATCCTATATCCTAGCCCTAATCCTAACCCTAACCCTAATCCTATAATGACATGTAAAAGGAACATAGAGCGGCGGGAACACACACCAGCGGAAACATAACACGGCTGCCCCCACGTGACACCCATCTGCGGTCTTTCCAATCGATCAGCAGTTATACACAGGCTGCTTATAGACCGATGCTGACAACATTGTAAAATTTATACACGATGCCTCTCTCTCTCTCTCTCTCTCTGTTTGCGCGGCGTTAAGCCCTAACTAACTCTCTCTCTCTCTCTCTCTCTCTCTCTCTCTCTCTCTCCTCTCATGTGTTTGCATTGATACCTATGTACCTTTCGTGTGTCGTTCCTGCATGCGTACGTAGATAGACAAAGTGTGTGTGTATGTGTGTGTGTGTGTGTGTGTGTGTGTGTGTGTGTGTGTGTGTGTGTGTGTGTGTGTGTGTGTGTGTGTGTGTAGCATTAGCAGCGGCAAGAATGAAAACTGGACTACTAGACCAATGTCTTTTACCGTTGACAAATCAGGTTTCATTTCATTTCATTTCACTCTCATGGTGGAGTTTACTCTGTTTGCTTCGGCATTAGCTGTCAGTTTGCTTAGCTCATGATTGTTGGTCATTATTGTAGGTGTGTCGTATGGAACTCGGTGTGAAGTGAGTCTGAAGTGAACTGATTCTGAATAAGTTCGGTATGTAATTCGTATGACTACGGGCACAGCTACGCCTCCACATAGGCCCCTCCTCCCTACCCTACCCCCCCCCTCCCTATTTTCCCCTCCCCACACACACACGCGCCTCCCGTTCAACCCTCACCCGACTTCCTACTTCCAGCCCGCTTCACTGAGGTGAGGGTCTCTCTGGGGGATATTGAACTTACACCGTGCGTAAATAAGCACGAAACACACTGCCACGCCACGCCACGCCAAATCCAGGTAAATTAGCTCAATGCCTGCCCCCCCCCCCCCCCCAAAAGCTCCTTATGCCTGTCAGCAGGTACAAGCAGATCGGGCGAGCGGAGAAATCTATACTACGTCCGTTTTAGATTCCGGTATTGGGTCCCATTCTGCACTGCCTGTTGTTTCTTGTCTTCTGTACCGTAGTCTAGCTCTGTGGACGTGACCTCTGACTCGTCCCCCGACGTGATACCTGCAGCAGTCAGATCACTCCTTTTTTTCCTTTTTTCTGCTCGTATGGAACGCCTCAGAGAGCAACGATTCGACTGATTTCTTGGCATACGAAAGAAACGCCTCTGATTGGGTGGAGGGGGGGTGGGGGGGTATTTGGGGGTTTAACGTCCTTTTCCACCACATAGTGGAGGGGGGGGGGCGGGCAAACTTCGTTGGTTGGGTGTAATGTTCCACACCACAAGATTGGTGGAATAATTGGGGAACGGCAGGTTATGGGGGAGGGACAGCTACCCTAACTAAACAGTCCAGTTGAACACTATTCAATCTACTCAGGCTGCCAGTTACACAACCAGGCCCAGTCCACACAGGGATCCGCAGGGTTTAAGTCTTTTTCTTCTTCTGCATTTCCTGGACTCGGCCTCAGATGACGTGGCGATCGGTAGCCTGGTGGTTAAGATCGTCATTAATGTAAGAGGACAGGTTCGAGTCGCACTTGGGGCAAAAATAATTTTCTCTCTCGTACGTGACACCGTTCATACGGGCCGACCGTCGGGGCTTCACTCCAGGTACTCCGGCTTCCTCCCCCTCTGCTTTGGAAATGTTCATCCCACGAAATTTGAAATATATGCAATTCTAGTGTCCGAAACTTAAATTGCTGAGCTGTCCCGTCGCAGCACGCGATTGTAATGTGTTCATGTGCAGTGTTTGAGAGAATGCGTGTGATTCACGTGCGCGTGCGTGATGGGTTCAATTCGCGGGGTTTGAACCAGTTCAAGAAATTGAGTAAAGCGCCCACACAAAACCCAATTATTATTACTATCATTAATATCGTTATTACTGACATATACAGCAAACCAACATTGTTATCTCCCCTATAAACTTATCACAGAGAATATATCATATGTAAGAATCGTGTGGATTATGTTCAAAATCACATATGCCAAGATATCCTTGACAGATAACCTGACTCTACCCATGACAGTGTGTGCGTGAATATGTGTATTAATTTTATGTGTCTACACTGTTTGTGAATTCATCCCCCTTTTTTTTTTTTTTTCTTTTTTCTTTTTTTTTCCTTTAGGTTGTTTTTGTGGGGGTTTTTGTTGTTGTTGTTGTTGTTGTTGTTGATGTTTCTTTGTTTTTTATTGCTTTTTTTGTTTGTTTGTTTTTTTGTGTTTTTGTTTTGGGTTTTTGTTTGTGGGTTTTTTGTTGTTGTTGTTAACACACATATCTTATTTCTAATTTGTTAGACACATATATGTTATATAAGTGTATTGTCTGGACATGTAAAAACGACAAAAACAGAATAAATAAAATATATCATTATTAGTAAGGTGGTACTGGTGATGAAGTGGGTTGTCTTCAGCAGGTCCATCAATAGGGTCGACAGTCCACAGAACCAATTTGCGGAGCGTGAGAGTTAGTACACTTATGACTGGCATCTGTAGCGCGCACTGCAGTATTTTTTGCAGTGAGAGGGATGATGTTAGTACTTGACTGGTGCCCTGATCGAAATCTGCCCCAATTACTGGTCATGACGGAGCCGATTATGGGGTGCGGAGCGACAAGGAGGGAAATTGGGGAATGGGGGTGGGGGAGGAACTAGGGGGCGTTGGGTAAACAAGGGATAAAGGGGGGGGGGGGGCTTGGAGGAAGGTTGTGCCTAAAGAAGTTTAAGAGGGGGAGGGTGGGGGAAGAGCAGGGGCGTTGGGTTTCACAAGAGATGAAGGATATGGAGGGGGGGGGGGGCGGGACTAGGGGCAGGAGGAGGGGGGGTGCTTGAAGGAAGAGTGTGTTTAAAGAACTGTGGATTCTGTTTGAGTCAAATCGATCTTGGCTTTAAACGTTGAATACTGTTGGGGTTTCTTGTTATTTTTGTTTGCTGCTTTTCTCCCTTTGTTGTTTTCGTTTCTTAATTCGATATAAACACATATAAACAGTATATGGCAGCAACACTTGAAAATAGGATTGAAGTGGAACAGCCTGCAAGCAAATAAAACATGGATTAAGACACGGAGTGTTTAAAATCAATTGCGGGTTTGTTGGGGTTTTTAATTATTGTTTTGGGTTTTGGATTTGTTTTTTTTTTTGTTTTTTTTTGGGGGGGGGGGTTGCATCCTTGTATTGTTTGATTATGATTGTCTCGCCTTGTCTAGACGTCTGCAGCAACCGCTCTGCACTAATCCATTTTCTTGTCTCTCATTTTGTAGTGTCAAGTAGGCATCATTATGGACGAATTATTGACCCGGTGATTAAGTAATAAGTCATCGTATGATGTGTTGACAGAATCGAGTGGTGCACAGCTGTTCGCGTGTGTTAAACATCTCACAAGCAGATTATCAATCATGCGTGTCCATGGAATCACTCATGTGAAACGAGAAACGTAACTGATATTCTATGAAGTCATTAAACTGTAGTGTTGTGTGCCTGAGAGCAGAGAAATGATCGATGTGGGTCAGCAGTTCTGTATCCGCGTTTCAAGACAAGTTTCAATCTCAGGACTTTGCAGAAATCCTGATGATCAAAGAAGACTTCAAGCGATTTGTGTCCAAACAAACACACAAAAAACCCAACCTTGTTCAAGTCGAGTGAAGCAATTTTATTCACCACCGTCTGGTGCCATAAGAACTGATAAAGAAAACTACATGAAAACATACACAAACTCGCTCTGTTTGCAAGGTGTTTGCTACAAGCATAACACAAATAAGGTGACTTAGGTTACGTTACAATAGCCTGTTTCTATCTCCATTTTCCAAGTGAAGGCCAATAAGGACGGTCTCATAGCGCTTTGATAATTACCAAACATTCAAAACATTCACAAACTACTGTCATGGTGCTGCCAATACTTCATCGGCAGTTGCGGCCAATTTATGTGACTGCTTCACCTCCAGATCCGATGGTCGGCGTGAGTTGGAGCTATGATAGGCTATGACTGCATTTTGCGCCGGTAATCTCGTGCTTGCGTGCGTGCGTCGGTGCGTGTGTGCGTGCGTGCGTGCGTGCGTGCGTGCGTGCGCGTGTGTGTGTGTGTGTGTGTGTGTGTGTGTGTGTGTGTGTGTGTGTGTGTG
>JACVVK020000202.1:187500-190000 GCA_018292915.2 Batillaria attramentaria
CCTGGTACGGGGATGTGGTTAACGCTGTGTCCCGTTTTCATCCGTTTTATGCGGTAAAAAGAAAGGCGGCTTGGTGTCACCCCGGGGGTTCCAGACAGACAGACGTAGGATGGAAGCGTCAGTGTAGGAAGGGTTCAGCCATACTGTTTCGAACGTACATACACATTCCAAAACATAAAAGTTTCAAAAGACAAAAGTTATCTTCGTGATTCCTAGAAATCTTAGAATAAGGGGCGTTTAACTCTCAAAACTGAAGCCCATGCAAAAAATCGCGTTTTTACTTGAAACTGTCATATCACTAGAGGCCACTTCAAACCACCATTATGCAATCTGCAGCGGTCTCGGGCCTAGCGGGAGGGTGGGTGGGTGTTTGGGGGTTTAACGTCCTTTTCCGCCACATAGGGTGATATCAAAGACGGGGCAACGATGAAAAAGCCAGCACAAATATTTGGCCCCAGCCGGGAACGAACTCACGACCCGAGCATTAGAAGTCCAACGCTCTACCATTCGGCCACCTCGGCTCCCCCGGCCTAGCGGCAAGACCCATGCTCTGTGTAACACTAGTGTGCATTGGCTGTTTCTTTTTAACAAGTCCTAACATACAGCGGACAGGGGGTGGCCGGGTTCGGCCTTAAGAGTTATGTCAAAGAGGGATGACTTGTGCTTCTGTACATTTGCGATATACCAGTAAGAGAGAATCATCATTAGTAAAAGTACAAGACGATTGACTAGTTTCGAGGAAGCACCGGTGGAATGATGCGAGGCCGGGTAGGTGGGGGGGGGGGGGGGGGGGGGGGTAATTCCACCACGTATTGGTGATATCAAAGACGGGGCAACGAGAAAAAGGCCAGCACAAAATTAATATGTGGCCACTGGCGGGGTTGGAACTCACGGCGGCGCGAGCTTTGAGAGTCCAACGCTCTACCATTCGGCCATCCCGGCTCCGCTTTAACGGAGCGAACCGTTGAGGGTTAAGAGAGAATCATCACGAAAAAAAAAAAAAAAAAGTACCAGAGGACTGACCAGTTTCGAGGAAACACCGGCAGAATGATGCACTCGATACAAAAATAATAGACGTGACAAAGTCAATGCCATGCCGTAAATCGTCAAGGAAGGTTGCTCTACCGTAGACCATTTCCAGTACCAGCGGGGACTAAACAGAAATCATTAGGCCGATCGGCTGTCAAGCATCCAGCGATGAATGTTCTGCCTTGTCTGACAAACGCTGGAAGTGATCAACGATTTTGTGATTCATGTTAACGTTTATGGCATTGGGCACTGACATCAGTTCCAGCGGGAAAACCGGTCGGGGAAAAGTGCGCCAGAACAGGGCTAATCGGTGCTCGGACATGTATTTCGGTGCGGGAGCGTATGACTAAGAGTGGGGAAAGTCCCAGGACAAAGTTAGGAAGTCCAACTTTACTTTCTTTCTTTCTTTCTTTCTTTCTTCCTTATGTCAGGTCATGTGTATATCTATGGAGAGAACTAACTGCAAACAGCTTGAGGCATTCACAGGCAATGACTGTGGTGAGATGTCTAAGTCTACCCTTGTGTGTGTGTGTGTGTGTGTGTGTGTGTGTGTGTGTGTGTGTGTATGTGTGCGTGTGTGCGTGTGTGTGTGTGTGTGTGTGTGTGTGTGTGTGTGTGTGTGTGTGTGTGTGTCTGTGTGTGTGTGTGTGTGTTGGAATGTGCTGCTGCTGCAAATACATTTAATCTGGCATTTTACAGCAGAAATTACATCGATACCTATATAGGTGCATATACATCCATGTATCACATAAGTATATGCACATACATCTACACATCCACATACATTGACAATACCGTAAAAGATTTATGAGTATGCTTTATAGTGCGAAGTCACACAAATCGATTTACATGTCACTGTCATATAAACTCCTTCAAGAATCAGCTTTAAGAAATGGACTAACTTCAAATTATAATCCCCACGGATCTGAAGCCCTGTACGCGAAAACAAAAACAAAAAAAAACCCTCCAAGTCAAAGTGACCCTGTTCATAGCTAGCAAACTCAGACAATTTGCATGTTGCGTTTTGTGCTTGCCCACTCTGTTTGAATTGTTCCGAAGTTACGCTCCAAACCCATTTCACGCTAATAACCATAGATCTAGATATCAGTTCTGCCCCGCTCACTGCAGCCTGAACGGGCTGTCCAACTTCCATGCCATTTTCCCCCGCGCTTGGAGTGAGATAAGCAGTAAAACCTGTTCATATCGATGTAGAAATGCATTATCTTTTTATGTTTGTGTCATTTGTCTTTTCTATAGTTATTCTGCTCGTCGCAGTTTTTTTGTTTTTTTTATGTGTTTTGTTTTTGTTTTTTTGGGGTTTTTTATAGATATATAAAAACTGCGCTGCTGACTCAACACCGGAAAGAACTTGTCTGGTTCGTATTTGCGGGCAACCGGTTTGTATCTTCGATGAAACGTTTTCCACAGCGTTTGTGTATGACTGAACAACGCATTGAGACATTAAATGTCT
>JACVVK020000202.1:200000-252500 GCA_018292915.2 Batillaria attramentaria
TCGATTTCAAAATGCCATGTATGTCAGATTGTATGTCATGGATATCAGATGTAATGGCGTGTATGTCGGATTTGATGCCATGGATATTAGTTGTAATGCCATCGGTTTCAGATTTAACGATCGTGCCTTCGATGCTATCGTTTTGTATGGATAGGGCTTACGGTTTTGTTTTGTTTGTTTTTTTTCAGAAGTACTTATCTGGTCATATGCTACACGCACAAACGAGTCCATTTGTGAATCAGTCAGCCGATGATTATTCCTTTCTTTCATCGGCCTGCTTTGTTTGTTTGTTTGTTTGTTTGTTTGTTTGTTTGTTTGTTTGTAGTATGTCAGATCTATGAGAGAACGAGCGATATTTGGTATCCTTTGGTACCTTTAAATCTACATGCATGATTCAAACAACCAATCAATGAAACAGTCGTGCCGTTACGTTTACAACTGAACGCCAAATAGACAGATATAAATTATGCAGGATGACACGAGACGGTTGGCTGGTTGGTTGGTTGGCTGGTTGGCTGGCTGGCTGGCTGGTTGGCTGGTTGGTTGGCTGGTTAGTTAGTTGGCTGGTTGCTTGATTGGTTGGTTGGTTGGATGGTTGTCTGGTTGGTTAGCTGGCTGGCTGGTTAGTTGGTTGGCTGGTTGGTTAGTTGACTGGGTTGGTTGGCTGGCTGGTTAGTTAGTTGGCTGGTTGCTTGATTGGTTGGTTGGATGGTTGTCTGGTTGGCTAATTGGCTGGCTGGCTAGTTGGTTGGTTGGTTAGTTGACTGGCCGGTTGGCTGGTTGGTTGGTTAATTGGCTGGCTGGTTAGTTGGTTAGCCGGTTAGTTAGTTGACTGGCCGGTTGGTTGGTTGGTTGGTTGGTTGGTTGGTTGGTTGGTTGGTTGGTTGGTCAGTTGACTGGCCGGTTGGCTGGTTGGTTGGTTGGTTGGTTGGTTGGTTGATTTCGATGGGTGGGTGGATGTACGTATGTCTGTTTGTGTTGTTTTCCTTCTATTCAAGAATCGAACTCCCTACCCCAAACAGTGACGGCCCAATGCTCGAACAACACCGCCATCTCGGCTCTCCAAACCTTTTCAGATCCTGTAGATATCAGGCGTAGACTAGAACGGACCTGCACACATAGATCATCCTGCTACACACCATGGACAAATTAATGGATGGCTGCGGAAACATTGGCCGGAAAAGAGTCGTGTTTGTGGACCTGCGGGGGCCACCTTCCCAACGGCGCTCTGCTACACCTTCCCTTTTTTTTTCACCGGAGGTTACCTAAGACTGCGGGGAGTTGTTCCAATGATACTTCGATTCAATAGTTCTCGACAATTGCTTTTAGGTATGCTACTAGACACTATGGACACACTCCGGTAGTATGCTGCTAGCTAGACACTATGGACACACTCCGGTAGTATGCTGCTAGACACTATGGGCACACTCCGGTATTATGCTACTAGACACTATGGGCACACTCCGGTAGTATGCTCCTAGACACTATGGACACACTATAGTAGTGTGCTGCTCGACATTTTGGACACACTCTAGTAGTATGCTACTAGACACTATGGACACACTCTAGTAGTATGCTACTAGACACTATGGACACACTCTAGTAGTATGCTACTAGATACTATGGACACACTCTAGTAGTATGCTACTAGACACTATGGACACACTATAGTAGTATGCTACTAGACACTATGGACACACTCTAGTAGTATGCTACTAGATACTATGGACACACTATAGTAGTATGCTACTAGACACTATGGACACACTATAGTAGTATGCTACTAGATACTATGGACACACTCTAGTAGTATGCTACTAGACACTTTGGACACATTCTAGTAGTATGCTACTAGACACTATGGACACACTCTAGTAATATGCTACTGGACACTATGGAAACACTCTAGTAATATGCTACTAGTCACTATGGACACACTCTAGTAGTATGCTACTAGTCACTATGGGCACACTCTAGTAGTATGGTACTAGACACTTTGGGCACACTCTAGTAATATGCTACTGGACACTATGGAAACACTCTAGTAGTATGCTACTAGACACTATGGACACACTCTAGTAATATGCTACTAGACACTATGGACACACTCTAGTAATATGCTACTAGACACTATGGACATTCTAGTAGTATGCTACTAGACACTTTGGGCACACTGTAGTAGTATGCTACTAGACACTATATGGACACACTCTAGTAATATGCTCAGTACTAGACACTATGGACACACTCTAGTAATATGCTACTAGACACTATGGACACACTCTAGTAATATGCTACTAGACACTATGGACACACTCTAGTAATATGCTACTAGACACTATGGACACACTCTAGTAATATGCTACTAGACACTATGGACACTCTAGTAGTATGCTACTAGACACTATGGACACACTCTAGTAGAATGCTACTACATTCTATGGACAGACCCTGGTAGTATGGTTAGACCTTGGTTAATTGGTTAGCTGGTTGGCTGGTTGGTTAGTAGACTGGCCTGTTGGTTGGTTGGTTGGTTGGTTGGTTAATTCGCTGGCTGGCGAGCTGGTTGGCTGGTTGGTTAGCTGACTGCGGTTGCTGAAGGAATGCGATGTGTTCGGAGGTGAACGACGGGTCCACGACGGGCACGGAAGTCTCTTGTGGTAGTGGTACACTAGACACTGCACAGTGGACAAATCGAAATATCTCCCCGCCGTCTTGATTGCCTCCCCAATGTTTTGTTTTGTTTTTTGGGGGGGTTTTTCCTGCCCGCTGGCCGCCTTCTGCAGGCAGGGTCTCCTCGGATCCCCGGTCCGGAAGACATGCGGTCGGCATAACCATCCAAGCGTGACATGATTATTGGGGAGTTTCACACCCAGGTAAACGAGCCGTCCTTCCCTTTGTAAACCCATTCGTAAAGGGCGAGAAGCGATGGCAGGAGGGGAGGTAATCATTGGCTTTATGTGGCGAGTGATCGATTCGATTCGCATGCTGGAACTTTTTTTTTTTTTTTTTTTGGTTTGTTTCCTGGATCTCAACCTTGCCGGTGGATTCCATGCTGCGCCTTGTTGGGCAAGTTGGATTGATGACGTCGCTGCCGGTTGTAACAGATTTTCCGATTGGTCGACTCGGGGCCATTGTGTGTTCTGGAGACCTCTTCCGAATGCCATGTGTTTAATTTTGACGGTCGATCACTCGACGGTGATGGAGATTTGATGTCGTTGGGGGATTTTTTTTTTTTTTTTTTTTTGGCTGCTGCTGTTGCTGCTGCTGCTGCTGCTGGCGACGTGGTAGGGGTGGTTGTGCCTTTTTGTGTTGACGGCTGTTGTGTTATCTGTGATAGTTGATCTGCGAATGTGACCGGTAGTACTACGGATATGATTGATTGATTGATTGATTGATTGATTGATTGATTGATTGATTGATTGATTGATTGATGGATGGATGGATCGGCTGCGAATGTGATCTGTAGTGATACTGACAAATAGAAATAAATTAATCGAGTGAGTCAGTGAGTCAGTGAGCGGGTGAGTGAGTGAATGAGTGAGTGAGTTCTGGTTTGTCCAGTCGGTTTGGCCGGCTACCAGCAATGTCTACAGCAACGAAGAATCCAACGACACTGGTGACAACCAAAATAATAACAAAACAAAAAGACAGCGACAACGATTATGATTCACTTGCTCGTATGATAACGACAGTCGGAAATAAAACTACGCACCCGTCGTAGGAACGTTTTTGACTATTTTCAGATCACAACCTTACTTTTTAATAACGCAAATGCAGTCGAAATCACATCGTTTCAAACTCTTCATCGAGATCCCCCCTCCCCCCCCCCCACCCCCGTATAAAGTTTCCACCACAGCATCCGAACCGGTAGTGGCAAATCCCGTAGTTGGCAAACTCCGCTTTTAGCGAAGCCAATCAATTAAATCAGACACCTAGAGTTCGCCTCACGCAGGGTGGGAAGGCAGCGCCCAAATTGAAATGGCAGAGAGCGGTGGAGATGTGGAAATACAAGTCACTTTAAGCCGTCTCGCGATGCCGAGGGTTTCCGGGGGTGCTGCGTGCCATCTGACTATAGGCTGTGAGCACTTGATCCTGCACGTCAACTAAACCGTCATGCCTACGCTCCGGCCTGGACGCGAGGTTTTGGTTAGGATTTTTGTTGTTGTTTGTTTGTTTGTTTGTTTGTTTGTTTGTTTGTTTGTTTGTTTTTTGCTGTTGGTTGTTTATTGGTTTTTGTTTGCTTATCTTTTGTTGTTGTGTTGTTTGTTTGTTTGTTTGTTTGTTTGTTTGTTTGTTTGTTTGTTTGTTTGGGGGGTTTCTTGTTGTTTTTTTTCGGGTGGGGGGGGGGGAGGCTTGTTGTTCTTCGTCTTCTTTTCCTAAGGCTGATGTCACACGGGAAACCTTTTTTTAGTCCGAACACAGTACGCGTTGCGGTCCACGCTGCAGTACGGGGAGCCGGGGTGGCCGAATGGTAGAGCGTTGGACTTCCAATGAGTTCGAACCCCGGCTGGGGCCAAATATTGTGCTGGCTTTTTCATCGTTGTCCCGTCTTTGATATCACCCATAATTATGTGGTGGAAAAGGACGTTAAACTCCCAAACACCCACCTACCCACCCACGCTGCAGTACAATATAAATCAGTACAATATAACCGCCACCTGCCAACACTGAAGTATCTCTGACAATGTTATGTCAGCCACTGTCTCGATCACAAAGTAAAAAGTACAAAGACATTCAATACTGCACTGTAAAAAAAATTAAAGAAAAACAAGACAAAAACAAAAAACACTTCCATCAGAATTGTGGTCCATGCTGCAAGTCAAAGAGTATTAATGCACGAGATATCTGAATTTGTTGTCTGCTTAATCACGGGGATAAAACAAACTGGACGGGCGGTTTTGCCGGTGCTATGCCCATCCAAATCATTGCACTTCCAGTCAGAGGATTCACACGCCATAGCACCGCGTTTTTCCAAATTCACGCCATAGCACATTAAAAAAAAAAAAAACGCTTTTGGGTTTCCATTCTCTCACACACTGGACATGAACACAGTACAATCACGTGTTGCGGCGGGGGGAGTGGGGGGGGGGACCCAGCGCAACAATTTAAGTTTCGGAATTTAATATTGCATTTATTCTCAAATTTGGGGGGCTGAACATTCCCAAAGCAGAGGGTGAGGAAGCCGGAGTACCCGGAGAGAACCGTCGACGTACGGCCCAAATGAACGGTGCCACACACATATATTTCAGTTGAAAAATTCTTTTCCTCAAGTGGGGTCGAACCAGATCTCCCCCACTGGTGGTGGAGTCTTAACCACTCCACCACCGACCGCTCCAAAGCCCATGTACCATCATGTGGAGGTGCGTCTATTGAGTGTTATCATTCATTATGTTCTTGACAGGCAGTTTGACATATCTCACAAAACAGTGCAATAAACGAGACATGTAGTAAAGCGGCCTTGTGCAGCGGGCATGTGAACAAATGAAGCGAGCAGACAAGGTTGTGGCCTGGGTGATTAACCTGTGAACGAGGCATGCAGTTGACAACAATACTTGAAAGCGAGACCGATGCATTTCAGCTGCGGACGAAATGTGACACGTGATCCATTTCACGCTCGTGTCAATCCTGCGTGCAACCTACGGGATAGATTAGATTTTTACCGCGGTCATCGAACTCATCGCGTTGGCTTGATGGGGGGGGGGGGGGGGGGGAGGGGGGCTTGATGGGGGGGGGGAGTAAAGAAAGAAGTTCATTGAAGCATTCCTGTTAGAACAGTACAGTACAGCAAGCCGAGCTGCAGCTTTGACAGTGGTACCCTTCTGCAAAGTGTGTGTGTGTGTGTGTGTGTGTGTGTGTGTGTGTGTGTGTGTGTGTGTGTGTGTGTGTGCGTGCGTGCGTGCGTGCGCGCCCGTGTGTGTGCGTGCGCCCGTGTGTGTGTGTGTGTATGTGTGTGTGCGTGCCTCTGTGCGTGCGTGCGTGCGTGCGTGCGTGCGTGCGTGCGTTCGTGTGTGTGTGTGCGTGCGTGCGTGCGTCCGTGCGTGCGCGCGTCCGTGCGTGCGCGCCCGTGTGTGTGTGTGTGTGTGTGTGTGTGTGTGTGTGTGTGTGTGTGTGTGTGTGTGTGTGTGTGTGTGTGTGCCTCTCTGTGTGTGTGTGTGTGTGTGTGTGTGTGTGTGTGTGTGTGTGTGTGTGTGTGTGTGTGTGCCACTCTTCATTTTTTCCACATCACCTTCAACATCGTCTCAGCACCGAACGTGCACACAGTGGTTTTCGTAACCAGCGGCCGGCGTGGAAGTGTTACGCTATTCCAATGTTTATTTTCCCTCCCTGGAAAAACGGAACTACCGCTATCCAAAAACCATCTCATTCCTAAAGCAGTGAAAACAAGAAGGCGAGCTCGGCGCTGCTGTTAAAGACAACAGTGACAGCTGTAGCTCGTCTTTGATCAAAGTTTCTTTTCTTGGCATCAAAGGGAGGCCACTCTGACTTCCTTGTGGCATCAGCGCCATTTTGTCTCTGTCTATGGTGTTCCCTGGTGTGATTTTACTCCAGTTACTCTGTTATGATTTGAACACCGTTTTCTGAAAGGGTTCAAAGCTGAAAGGGAAGGTTTTTTTCTTTTCTTTTCTTTTTCTTTCTTTTTGCTGTTCGTTTTGTTTCTTCCCTCCTTTTTTTTTTTTTTTCTCTCTCCCAGTGTTCTCCCCTTTCCTTTCCTTTTCTTTTATCCTCATTTCCGGTCGCCAAGACAAAAAAAAATCAAAAACAAGCAACAGCAACCAAAAAGAAAACGCAACCGGAATGCAAATAAAAAAAATAAAAATAAAACATAAAAATAAATATAAAAATAAAATAGAAAAGTAGATTGTATTTGTGGGGGATTATTGTCCGTGCACTGCACTGAAAACAGAGCTGCAGTGAGCTTTATCTTCCATCAGTGAGGTCAGAATAGATGCAGGGCAACTGTTGTGTCCTGTCTGTATATAAAAACATATCGACGTGACAGACAATGGAGACTGCCTTGTTTGCACTCATTGACAGTCGTAGCAAAGACCTTGTTTCCAAGATCTTTGGTCGTAGTCCCAAATAAATAGACGCTTTCAAAGTGAAAAAAAAAATAAAAAAAACTTCCCCTGATATTTACTCATTCATGTCACAACAGAAGAATCAGACCTGACTGTAGAACGAACCGTTTGCTTTGTATCCTTTTCCTTTTCCCTCTTCGCTGACAGGGCATTTTTTCTCAAAACATGGTAGTCTTATTTGACTGCTTTAATGCCACCATCATAAACAATACTCGTTTACACACTTGAATCGCGCACGTCGGGCAAAGCGTTCTTTAACGTTTGACAAGCCAAAGAACACAAATGCACGAGGTCTCAAAATGCCTATATATTCCCTCTTAGCATCAGGCATCATAGTCACACCTAACAATACTTCAATCAAGAAACAAAAATTACCATGCACAGACCATTCAAGGGCACGCACCTTACAAGATTTTTAAAACAAATTGAATGTCGCCTTTCAGCTCAGGCCCCACTGGAGTAATACTAGTGTACTTTCTGTTTAGTCAGAAAGCCGCTTCATCCAAATCCGCTCGCGTCGGTTTTGCCGCTCTCCAGTGCAAAAAAGTCCCAGCTTCACTGGCAGCTTGTCTGTTGTTGCGGCACCCTGGCAAAGCACCTCGGCCTACAAACTACAAAAAACACGAAAATCACGTTTTTTTCCACGACAACAACAAACCTAAAAATAAAAAAAATGAAAAAAAAAACCATTGCAAACTAGCACACTCACCAAACAGGGTTCCCCAAATAGACACCAAACAAGGCCCCACGCACAGTGTGTGTCCTTACGCCACGCCACAAACATACACTAGAACACTGAGTGGCAGCCAATGGCCCCAACACACGACATGCACAAGGGGTGCAGTCAAAACGGGCCCGAGTGTCTGCGGTGCTACTCGGCTTCAACAGTGATGATTGCACGATGATTGTTCTCAAGCAAAGGGTTTGTTTGAAGTTAGTCATGGTGCCCCTCTCCTGTAATCGAGGGTCAGGGGTCCAACGATAGGAGGAAAAAACGACACATGAATATCTCTGTGGTGGCTGGATCAATATTTATATAATAATAGGAAACAATGGACGCTGAATAACGCTCCATGAAAATATATACTCCTTACCCTTACAAGCTTCAGTGCGTGCGTGTCTCAGTGGAGATGTCCAAAGCTAACACTGCGAGTTGAGGTTCACCGTGCTCCATAGGGGATACCATTCTAACTTCCGCCGACCGCCATTTAAAGCCGTTAACATTTCTATAAGCTCAGCTAGTAAACATCATCGCACAGCTTAGGTACGCTGCCATTTTTCTTACATTAACCTGACGTTTTCCTATGCTTAGCCACCAAGCCGGCAAAGATGTAGCCACCAAAAAGTTTGTTCGCTTGGATCCCTAACCCAGGAAACACTCGGTGCTACTGTTTGGAAACACCTTGTCCTTGTGGTGCTACTTTTGAAACGGAGCAGCACCGAAAACAGTGGTATCCGTTTTGACTACTTCCCGTGATGCACAGAATAATGTCTAAATAGTTAAAATCCAACCTTGAAACCCACCTCCTCTGTCAAGTCTTTCACATTTACGTAGTCTGCCATTGTTTCACTGAGTGCCTTTTGCTGTAATTGTATATCTGCATCAGTGTGTGTGTGTGTGTGTGTGTGTGTGTGTGTGTGTGTGTGTGTGTGTGTGTGTGTCCGAGCAAGAGTATCGTTCTGCCAAGTGTGTGTGTGTGTGTGTGTGTGTGTGTGTGTGTGTGTGTGTGTGTGTGTGTGTGTGTGTGTGTGTGTGTGTGTGTGTGTGTGTAGCGCGACGAGTTGCTCTGCTGCGAGATTGAGCGCCTCTATCATCATCATCGTCGTCGTCATCATCATCATCATCATCATCATCATCATCATCATCATCATCATCATCATCATCATTATGATGATGTACAGCAAACTTGCCATTGTAAACGTCTCACTGTCTGCGTTCAACACTCTTGTGCATTGTCGCATTTACGCCGTCTTGTGTCAAGTCGTTTCGAACAACTGTATTACGAAAAACGTGTGGGTGACGAAGACTAGATGACATTGCCTCAGCTCACCCCACCCATCCTATTCATTTCCCATCCCCCATCCCCAACACCCACCCCTCTCCACGTGGTTCGAGTTCCATTTTTTCTGATTAAACCAGCTGGGTGCTCACAACTCACCGACAAAGAACCGCCGAGAAAAATGTCTATCCAATTTCCTCACACTTTATTTGTGATAGTGGGAGCGACAGCACACGAGTGTTGAAAGCTGGCGGTAAAGGTTTTTTTTTTTTTTCCACAACAGATTATTACCTCTGACTTTTTAAAAGGGAGTGGCGAAAGCTTTCTGCCTTTATTGAGATTAAGGATTGCGACAAAACAAGGTCATACAGGATTTCTTGGGAGAAGACAGCCACATATTAGATCAAGCAAAAGAAATGGTCACGAAAGAGGTTTTCGTTCTTGTGGGGGGAAAAATGTCGATGTTCCTTTTCTTTCTTTCTTTCTTTCTTTCTCCTTTTGTTTTCAAACTAGTTTACCCTACCACCCCCCAAAAAGGCCCTAGAACATATGCTTTAAGCATTTGAATGGAAAAAGATCTGATAATAAATCCCCCCAAACACACACTCCCCACACATCACCTATCCCAACACTCGAGCGGTACTTTGTAAGAAGGGCCCATGCACCATTCATTTGATAAACACATACGCCCTTCTACCTCAGTTTTGTTGACAGAAATGTCAAAGGATTTGTGCTAAAATATCTGAAAGATTTTGCACTTTATTTTAGTGTGTGTGTGTGTGTGTGTGTGTGTGTGTGTGTGTGTGTGTGTGTGTGTGTGTGTGTGTGTGTGTGGTTTTGTTTTGGGGGTTTTTTTGTCTGCGTAAGGGGCTTGACTATCATTATCCTTGTCGAGGTGGGTGTTGGGTGTTTGGGAGTTCAACTTTTTTCCCGCCAAGTATCGGTAATATCAAAGATGGGGCAACGAGAAAAAGGCCAGCACAAACACTGGGCCTCAGCCGGGGTTCCAACTCACGACCCAAGTATTGAAAGTCCAACGTTCCTTCTTGAGGTGGGTGGGTGGGTGTTTTGGAATTTAACGTCCTTTTCCACCACGTAAGGGTGATATCAAAGATGGGGCAACGAGAAAAAGGCCAGCAAAAACATTGGGCCTCCTCCGGGATTCGAACTCACGACCCTAGTATTGAAAGTCCAACGTTCCTTCTTGGGAGACGTAAACACTTAACATGACCTTCAATAATTGACTCGTGTCAATGCCTTTTTCATCAACGTTTTCACTTAGTAATGTGTATAGTTGTGCAGGTAGGAATCGTGGAGGGAAATGTGTACGTAGCTGTTTGAAGTTCATCTAGCCTAAGGTTTTCTCAGTTCTTCCTTCACTACAACGATCAATAGTCGTCAAGAAACAAATGTAACCCGGACAATTCCCTCACCCACATCCCATCACCCCTTCCCCCGGACGATTTGTCACACAAGTGAAAAAAACAAATCCAATCCAGTCTGGAAACTAGGTGGAAGCCGGGGTGGTTGAATGGTAGAGCGTTGGACTTCTAATGCTCGGGTCGTGAGTTCGATCCCGGCTGGGGTCAAATATTTGTGCTGGCTTTTTCATCGTTGCGCCGTCTTTGATATCACCCTATGTGGTGGAAAAGGACGTTAAACCCCCAAACACCCACCCACCCTGGAAACTAGGTGCTTGCGGCTTGGGTGTGTTCCTTACCGTCTCCTCAATTTCAAAAGTTAGATTTAAATCTCCTTACGATAAAAAAAATGACCCTGAAGCGGTCAGTTTGCAATTGTAAACTCCACACTAAGAAAAACAGGAAACCTCGCCATTTCCTCCTTTGATATTGAGGAGACTACAGAATTTTTTTATTTTTTTTCCAAAAGCCGAGAACATCAAAACATCACAAGGATTTCCACAACCCACTCGTCGCTAATTAAGCAACATTGTCCTGGTTCAAATATCTGGTCCATTGCCCAAAGAAACTCCAGAACGATCTGTCTGAGGAGGCGCTTGAAAGGTGCCGAATCAGGTAAAAAGATGTCCTTATGTCACGCCGGCTTCCCGATAACCTGCGAACCACCAAGATGTCCGACTGTTAACACTTCAACATCGACACTTTCAAAGTAATGTCAACGACAACTCACATCGTCTGTTCACGACTCCGTGACTGAAGAGCATGCCAGGGGACGCTACTCTTATTCCGCTCAGTTCCAGCTGTTACACGCCCTTTGAGATTTAGTATGTCTCGTCTGCCTGGCCGGCAGTAGTCTAATCTAGTCTAGTGGTGTTTCCGATCGTCTGCAAACTCACACGATGACCTTGTCGGGTCTGTGAGTGTTTCCCGTCCGGTTCCAGGTTGAGGCAGAAAAGTCGTTTGTCTCAGATTGTTTTTCGTGACCAGACTACAGAGTGCGCCCCCAAAATATCGGGCATGAGTGCCGAGTGCCGATAAAAATGCGGATCGGTTATTTCACGTAACGCTGCTGAAATAACTCCCGTGGTCAGAATACTTACGACATTACTGGGCTGTTTGCAAAGCTGTGAAATACTTTTTTGTCATCATCCTTTGCGTCTCTTCGCGATTTTCAGTTCCACGGGGATTATTCCTACTGCTGCCGAGGTGTGTAATTTCGCCGTAATAATGCTTGTTGGTTTTCCTAAGAATAGCGGTAGTTCCTTCTGGAACATCTGTAGCTTCAGGGTAATCAATAGTTTCAGGAACACATATAGCTTCAGGGTCATCTACAGCTTCAGGGTCATCTACAGCTTCACGAGCATCTATAGCCTCAAAAACATCTATAGCTTCAGGAGCATCTCTCGCTTCAGGGTCATCTACAGCTTCAGGAGCATCTATAGCTTCAAGGTCATCTATAGCTTCAGGGTCATCTATAGCTTCAGGAGCATCTATAGCTTCAGGGTCATCTATAGCTTCAGGGTCATCTATAGCTTCAGGGTCATCTATAGCTTCAGGGTCATCTATAGCTTCAGGGTCATCTATAGCTCGTATGGGACGTCAGGGTACGCGGCTGGGTAGCTGGGTTTAACGTCCCACTTCACAAGATGTGATTAGACACGGCCTAACGGGAAGGTCTGTGGGGGGAAGTGGCAGCTACCCTAACTGAACAGTCCATCCGAACAATATTCAATCCACTTAGATTGCCCCGTCGGCCACACTTGATGCATCCTTGACTGTGATAAACAAGTTACACAAACAGATCCAGTTGACACAGACAGAGAAAACGGGCAACGTTTTTGGAGTTGGAAATGTTTACTCCTGCCTCTGGTCGGGGTCGAACCCACACACCTTCGCACGAAAGTGCGCGGACTAACCCACGAGACCACTCCATGAGACTAGGGTACACAACGTCCTGGTTTCCGAAACTTAAAAACGACATCATGAACCATCTCAACGTCATCGTGGCCAAAAGTTTTGTCACAGCAAATTAAACATTCATGGTCTTCCGTGGCTTGCGATCTGCAGGAATAATACTGTCTATTCACGAGTCCGTGGCTGAAGAGCCTGCCAGGGTCGTTACACGACAATGGGTGTATGATTAAAAACAAATTTGCCTGCAGACCTCTGTCGGTGTTATTGCAAGTTAATATCCGTAAAATGAGACTGCTGCGCTTTCTCCAGATAACGAGAAAAATCAACGGTGTCCTTGGTCTGCAAGCGTTGATGACTCGATCCACAGTAGATTTCCAACGATGCCCGCTCCCTATACCGACGTTTACGAGTATATGTGTCTACAGAAGTCTGATTGTACGAGTCCTTATATTGGGTTTGGAGTAGACTGGAAAACCGTGCTGCGAATTACTGCAGATAGATGGCTGTAAAGGCTGCCTATTCTTTAACGCGAAATTGTTTTTGAGTCTCTAGGGAGATGGAGATCAGGGGATACAGATGACCAGTGGAACGCTAGCGTGAAATTTTACGCCGTGGAAAGATTATTCCTTTCGGTTGACGAGTCACGTTGGAATAATATGGGATATAAAATGTTGTCAATTGATTTCAGTATTTAAATTTTGTTTTGTTGCTGTTTTTTTCTTGTTTGATTGTTTGTTTGTTTGTTGGTTGGGTGGGTGGTTGGGTCGTTTGTTTGTACGTTTTTTAACTGTTGTTTTTTTGCGTTTCTCTCTTTCCTTCTTTCTTTTTTTTTTGGGGGGGGGGGGGGGGAGGGGGCGGCGAGAGAGAGTGGGGGTCGGGTGGGTTTGTTTGTTTGTTGGTTGGTTAATGTTTTTCTCTTGTGTTGTTTTGTTTGTTGTTGTTGGTGGTGGTGGTGTTTTTACTTTTTCTAGGGGTGTGTGGGGAGGAGGGGGGAAGCGCGGGGGATCGTCGATTGTCGGATAACAATTCAATAGACCTTTCGAACTGAACACAGAGAAAAAATGAAAAATTCACCTTTCTTGAATTTCATGGTTGCCGTCATGCAACAAAAGACAAGCGTTGAATGGCAGGCATCATTAAAATTCTATTCTTGGTGTTTGAAATTTTCTCAAGGAGGAACTGCAAATATGATTTCTGATTGAAATTGTCACTTATCTTTTGCAGATCAAAGGGCACCGCACCAAAGACACGGCAGTGACAGCTTGGCGTGTGTTTATTCCGAAGGTTACGTAGAGTAAATCAATGACGACATTGTCATAGAGTGCAAAGACCACAAAGTGCACCTACGACTCTCTCTCTCTCTCTCTCTCTCTCTCTTCGTGTGTGCGTGCGAGACAAGAGACGAGTCGGATGGACATTACGCTACGGATAATAGAGTTGCCAGCTTACAAAGTGCATTGTGCATGAAGGTATTTTTGTGTGTGTGTGAATTTCGATTTCTCGTGCTGTGTTGCCCATCCTATGTTTAAAGGTTTGTTTAGTTTGTTTGCTTTTTTAATTTTCTTTTTTGTTGGGTTTTTGTTTGTTAAATTTTGTTTTGTAGTTTTTGTTTATTTGTTTGTCTTTTTGTTTTTGTTTGTATTTTGTTCAGTTTTGTTCGTATTTTGCTCATTTTTGTTTGCATCTTTTTTGTTTGTTTGCTTGTGGGGAAAGGTTGTTTGTTGTTTTTTGTGTGTATTTTTGTTTTGGGAAAAAAAATTTTATTTTATTTTGTTTTGTTTTGTGTTTTGTCTTTTGTTGTTGTTGTTGTTGTTTTGTTTTTGTTTTTTGTTGTTGTTGTTGTTGTTGTTTCGTTTGTGTTTTGGTGTGTTTTGGGGTTTTTTAGTGGGGGGGGGGGGGGGGAGGGGGTGTCTTTTGGGTGTTGTTTTTTCTCCTGCCCGTTGGTGCTAAAGCACATAGCCCACACCAAAACCTGAAGGCCTGTTTACTGGGCATTCACCCAGTTGGTCTGTAACTCATCTCACGGCTCCGCACAACTGTGTTGTCGGTTCCTCGGGGACTGATTTCACTTAGCGACGACAGAGGGGTGTGTCATTCGGGGCCATTTCGCTTGTGCAAGACAGCAGTCAGCTGAAGACCTCTTCCTCTTCTGTCACACTCTAAATCCTGATTAGCCTCAGCAACCGCGCCTTCATCATGGCTAACCCTAGATCGGGTAACAGTCCCTGTATGTAAATGGCCGTCCACAATCTTTTGGCTGGACAGTTAACTGTGGGATTTTTTCCCCAGACCTCTTCGGTCATTTTTCAGCAGTCACTGGGGGACCCCCAGGATCATGTGCAGAGCGACTGTTCGTGATGTAAAGCAGTAACGGCGAATCGGCGACTGCATTTAACATGCAAACCAAATTGTCCCTGGCGTGCGCGCGAGTAAAATGGCTCCGATTTCCCGGCGTGCCTCACGGGAAAGGGGGACAATTCATCCAAGGAGAGCACTTCCTGCCGGCGGTTGCGTGGCTTGTCGCTGGCCTGGCGCTGCTGGTGTAAATCTTGCTGCGCGGATCTGCGACCCAAGACAGCACACATCTTCTCCCTTCTGCTGACTTGTCCTTGCGGAGCCTCGCCGCCGTCTGTCTTCAGCCTCGTTCCGGTTTCTTTTTCCAGGCCCGACCATTTATTGGCCAGTTACGAATGTCTTTTTCAGGTAGTCGGGGCCTTTTCCCTTTTGGGTCCTCTGGGGAAAAGTACTCGAGAAGAGGAAGGAAGAGAAAAGAGTTGCTTGGGTTAATTGTGAGATAAGGATTGGGAGAGACAGCAGGATATGAAAATAAGTGGCTTAAAAAAAATTCAAAACAAACAGAGAGAGAGAGAGAGAACGAATCTTTAAATGAACATGTTCCTGTCCGTTGCACGAGGTTTTTCTCCCTTAGGAAACTGCCCCTAGTTCTAGGACCCGATGCACAGTAGTTGTTGTTGTTGTTGTTGTTGTTGTTGTTGTTGTTGTTGTTGTTGTTGTTGTTGTGGTGGTGGTGTTGTTGTTGTTGTTGCTGCTGATGCTGCTGCTGCTACTGCTTTAGTTTGTTGTTTTCTGCGCCATTCATTTTTGTTTTCGATGATTAACACAGAGATTTTCATGTTGAGAGAGAATTACAACCGGAAGTGTCTGGAAGATTGTCATGGGCAACAGTAAACCAGCCAGTCGTTGAGAGGGGGTGGATGGGTGGGTGGATTGGAGTTTAACGTCCTTTTTCACCACTTAAGGGCGACATCAAACGAGAAAAAGGCCAGTGCAAATATTTAGCCCCAGCCGGGATTCCAACTCACTACCAGAGCATTGAGAATCCAACGCTCTACCATTTGGCTATTCCGGTTCCCCCGTTCATTGAGAGAGAGAGAGAGAGAGAGAGAGAGAATAATCTTTATTTTCCAACGGTGTAGGTTTTGGCAGAAATACCATGTTCGAACTTGCCGTTGCTAAACTACCAAAATATTAGCAAAGGAAGAAAAATCCATAAGGAATGGGGGGGGGGGGGGGGTAGAAACAGGTTACACATCTAAACTCAATGCAAACACACACACACACACACACACACACACACACACACACACACACACACACACACACACACACACACACACACACACACGAGGCAATCTGTTTGAGCCAATGCTGCTCATATGACGGGTACATTCAATAGATCAGTGTATAAGCTTTAATCTAGATCAAAGACAAACTTGTAGAATCAGAGAGGGATGGGGTTGGGGGGGGGGGGAAGAGAACCCAGTCAGTCACAAATACATCAAGGGGGGAAAAAGTATTTCCCCACTTTTAATGGTGACATTGTCGGCGTTGTCCCCGTCTGACTTTCCACCCGCTTTGTCCTTGAAATGTACTTCGGTCCTGTTTTCTAGACGGTTTTACTGCTCCATGGGGAACAACCGCCTTCTTTTAGACAGTCACCGGTTTTTGGTTTTTTTGTCCAACTCCCTGGTTAATTAATTGCGCTGCTGCTGCTGCCGCTGCTGCTTTTGTTGTTTGTCTGATTTTGTCATTTTCTGCTTTGGTTTTTGCTGTTTAGCACAGACGTATTTATTTTAAATGAAAATTACTACCGGTAGTGTCTGGAAGTATTGGCGTGGGCAACAGTTAATAAGCCGGTCGTTAGAATAAGAGAGAGAAACGATGATGATGATGATGATGATGATGATGATGAAACCTTTTTTCAGGATAGAGATGTTAAGCACTTGAAGGCCTTTCTTGCACACTGTCCTGCTAACACTATCATAGAGCATTCAACTGCTTATAAGACTACATTAAACCCGGAGAGAGAGAGAGAGAGAGAGAGAGAGAGAGTGAGTGAGTGAGTGAGTGAGTGAGTGAGTGAGTGAGTGAGTGAGTGAGTGAGTTAGTTAGTTAGTTAGTTAGTTAGTTAGTTAGTTAGTTAGTTAGTTAGTTAGGGCTTAACGCGGCGCAAGCAACAAAGACTATTTCGCGGCGAGAGAGAGAGAGAGAGAGACTCAATTCATGACCTCACTGAGTCACGACTACAACTGCTTCTGGTACTTTAGACTAAGGTCCTGTTCTCCAGACGGTTTAACTGCTCCTTGGGGAACAACAGTCTTCTCCCAGACAGTCACCGTTCTTTCTTTTCTTTTCTTCAACTCGCTGGTTTATCGTGCGTTTGATACGTGCATGACTGGATTCCGCAATTCGACCGGAATCTTTGTCCTGAGTCTGGGACACAAGACACTCGGACTAGCAATGCAATTAAGTGGTGCAATTTTCATTGTCACTGTACTTTTGAGACAGATTGTCTGATGTGTGTAATTGGATATTTGGGGCGGTCGGTGGTCCAGTGGTTGAGGGACTTCGTCACGAATGCGTGAGGTCAGGTTCGAGTCGCAGTCGGGGCAAAGAGTGTTTCTTTCTCACCGTTCATTCGGGCCGATCGTCGGGGGTTTCTCTCCGGGTACTTCGGCTTCCTACCTCCTCTGCTTTGGAAATGTCCAGCCCACAAAAGTTGAAAACAAAATGCAATTCTAAATCCCGGAACTTAAATACAGCCTTCACAAAAAGTTAAGGACCACTTGCAAACACACACACACACACACACACACACACACACCACACACACACACACACACACACACACACACACACAAACTCCTGTACTCTTCCTGTCGCATGGAACCGCTGCCTCAGCCGTGTGATACCTGCAGTCTGCGGGCCACTTTGCGCACGCCAACTCCATCCTGCAGCCAGGCAATTGCTCGGGTCCGGTCGAAATCATTCAACTTTTGTCGTGGTGGCATGCTGGTGTAGTGCTGAACATCGGTGAAACGGCGGCTTATGTAGGCAAACAAATGAGCACAGTTCATAACCAGGGATGCATTCTTTGACGTGCATCTCATTTTGGCCGTGCAGAAAGACCCAGGTATCGCTCACTGAACACTGAAACTCGGTCTAATTTTGTCGAAATTGCAGAATTTCACATGCGCCAAGCATGCTGTGTGACGCGCACATGCCATCCACACAGTGGTCGCCATGTTCACTAATTACCCCTTAACCTTGCTACCGAATTTTACGGGAAAAACCTTTTTCATTTATTTTTTCTGATTTATTGAAACTGTCACACATTATGTTGACTGGTCCTTAACTTTTTGTGAAGACTGTAGATGAGCTGACCATTCGCACCACGCGATTGTGATGTGTTGATGTCCAGTGTATGAGAAAATGCGTGTGATTCACGTAAGCGTGCGTATTGGGTTCAGCTTGCGGCGCTTTGAGCCAGTTAAAGAAATTGGGCAAAGCGCCTACATAATATTCTATCATTATTATTATTATTATTATATGCAAAGAACTCAGCAGATGCGGTCTGCTGAAAAGCGGTAAGTGGCTGCGGTAATAATAATGATGATTATAATGAGGATTTGTCTGGCGCCCAACTTCCTGCTGGAGCTCTGCCTCACAATACCAAAATAGCTGTTAGTTGTTAGAGAGTTTATGACAGGGACAAGTGGGTAAATAACCGGGCCTTGAAGGTGTTGGTTGGAGCTGAAATAATGTGAGAGAGGAGGGGGAGGGGGGAGGGAGTGAACAACACCGATCAAGCTACAAGAAGCAACCTCTAACTGAACCCAAGATCCAGACCGGAGGCAGGAGTAAACATTTAATTTTGTGCTGACTCCAAAACGCTGCCCGTGTCCTCTTGCTGTGTGAACTGGATCTGTTTGTGCAGTGTAACTTGTTCATCACAGTCAAGGAAACTCACTCAGTCAAATCTGGCCGACAGGGTAGTTAGTCTGGACTGAATAGTGTTCAGCTGGACTGTTCAGTATGGGTAGTTACCCCTTCCCCCGCCCCCAGCCACCCCCATAACCTAGCGCCGTCTCCAGTCACTCTTGTGGCGTGGACGTCACACCCAAACTATTCTAACGTCTATGTAAGCCACAGCCTTTGTTTTCCTTTATTGATAGAACTAGAGAAATCTTGTGTCCTGGGATTTATCTGCCATTGAACGATGGTATCAGGGATTCAAACTCACGATCCAAGCATTTACAGTTAGTTAGTTAGTTAGTTATTTAGGGCTTAACGCCACGCAAGCAACAAAGGCTAATTCATGGCTAAGCATTTACAGCCCAAAGCTGAAACAAGCTCCGCTATCCCGGTCCACTCAGCATATTTTGTACCGCGCACGAGATTTCCCACGTTTTTGACTCTTTTTCTGTTTTGGCCCTGTATGCAAAAATTTACGGTCCATTAACGGTTCTTTCTGTATTGACATAATTGGTATGTTCATCACGCTTTTTAAATGTTCCTGTCTTATTAGAGTGTAGTTTTATTTCCTATGGTTTTATTGCTATTTTGCTTTTATCCTGTTGCATTACATGTGTGTGTGTGTGTGTGTGTGTGTGTGTGTGTGTGTGTGTGTGTGTGTGTGTGTGTGTGTGTGTGTGTTCTATTTAGATAGATACTACTAGAAATAGCAACGGCAGGTATGAAAATTGACTGTTTCACGTTAATTACCTCTACCGTTGAAAACTAAACTTTTCTTGATTCTTGGTTCTTGATTCTTACTGCAACAAATACGAGTGCAACACTCACACGAAGCCAAATTTAAATCCATGCTGACATAAATTAATTATAGCTTGTTTTGTCAGGCCACTGGCGCACCACCCGGAACTTATTTGGTCGGAAATGAGTTAAGAAATCTCGAACGAGCTAGTAAACGGTCTCTGATGTAGTTTCTTAGAACGGTCTGCCAGAGGCAATTGAGACCGGTGGAAAGTTCCCATCCTGACATCCAAGCTTAAAATACGAGCACCTTTTGCCCCGTCCTGTTTTGTGTCCGTGTCTCGGAACAGACAACTGCCTGGACCTTGTCACGCACTCCAGTGCCTGTCACCGTTCCGAATCTCTCTCTCTCTCTCTCTCTCTCTCTCTGTGGCAACACAAAAACCACAGCTTTTTTATTTCTTTGTCCTGCATTGGAATCACGATCATCGATACACTGGAATTGGCAGTAACATTCCCCAACACAAAAAAAGCTAGATCAACCTCTAATTGAAAAGCCCCGAACCAGGAAAGTGAGTCATGGATCTAGTGCTTCCAGAGTGTCAACCAAAAAAGCCGCGTGCCCCTTGCGAAAAGGCTGACACGGCACGGCCAGTAATTATTTGTGTTCATGTGCCACCATGGGCCTGAACTTTAAATCTCGCAAGTCCGTTCGATTTTTAATTTCGTTTCTGGAGATTTCAGTTTCAAGCCGCGGCTTCTGTGCCTTAACCCACATGGCACCGGATATTGCGCGCCAGCAAAATGATGAACGCGACCTCGCTTTCAGCTTTGGGAAAGCGCGGATCTGATTGGCGGGCCTCGTTTTTCCTGCAAAATGGCGTCGACGATGGCTTTTTAACGGCCCATCACGGAACGTTTATCTACGGCTGTCCGTGATGTTCTTCCCGTGTCAGCTGGACCTCTAGTGGGAACGTCCTGATTATGGCGAAAATAAAGCTGAAAAAATCAGCCAGAAAACATGTTTGTTTGTTTTTTTATTACGGTGACTAAAAATTGCTTTCTTCAATAGAGATGATGAATATTATGCATTTATAAAGGCACTTTATAGGACAGAAGTGAGTATTTTCCTTTAGTTTTATGAAACAACTGAATCTACTCTACAGATGGTAGCCATGACTTGTTCTACTTCTGCAGTCTTAACATCGTATTTGAGTTTTGTTTTATTTTGTTTTGTGTTCTGTTTGTTTAGAATGCAGTAAATGAAGAATGTACTTAATTTTACTATGTTTCCTATTCAGATATTCAACTTTCGTCCATCGTAAGCTCCAGAGTGATTTCAAAGACGTGGCCACTGAGGAAATCGGTATGTGGGTGAGTGGGAGTTTAACGTTCTTTAGAACCACGTACGGGTGATATCAAAGACGGGGCAACGAGGAAAAAGCCAGCACAAATGTTTGGCTCCAGCCGGGACTCGAACTCACAACCCGAGTACTGAAAGTCCAACGCTCTACCATTCGGCCATCCCGGCTCCCCGCCACTGAGGAAAAAGGGCTTGAACAAATTGTTGACCCATATCAAGATTCAAGTCCTTCCAATCTCGAGTCGAAAGCTAACCAGCAAATGTTTTGCCGTTCGAGTGCACACACCACCACCGCCCTGCATCCCCCTCCCCACCCCCCCCCCCCACCCCCACCACCACCACCTTCCACCCCCTCCCTTGCCAAGAAACATGACTTCCTGAACCAGAAAGTGTTACTGTCTCGTGTCCGTCCTGGATCCTCCATCATTGGTCGGGAACAAAATAACTTGATCTTCCGTCCAAAGGAAATGATGTTAACGTGTTATACACCGCCTGCCTCCCTGTCAAAATTACATTCCAGCGGAGCCTGTTACGCTTTCGTCATGGACAGGTCACTGGCTGAACAGTCACCAAGTTGGAACACAGGCCGAAAAAACATACTGTGGGTGCACTGTTAGAGGAGAGAAAGGTTGTCTGGTTCTAAAACTGGGACGTTCCACAACAGAACATTTGTAATCAATCGTTTTTGAAAGCTTTTCGTTTTGCTCGTTGAAAAATATCGAGAAGTGTTGACTTTTACCTATGGCAAGTAATGTGTTGTTCTTTTTTGTGTGTTACTGTTTGTTTTTGTTTGCTGTGTTGTGTGTTTGTTCGTTGGGTTTTGTTTGTTGCGTTTTGTTTGTTGCTTTGTTTGTTTGTTGCTGTTGTTGACCCTTTGAATACGCCTTGTAGAGATGCAGAGAGCGTCAGTTAGCACTCGGATAATAAACAGAAAAGTTGGGGTGTGTGTGTGTGTGTGTGTGTGTGTGTGTGTGTGTGTGTGTGTGTGTGTGTTAACCAAACCAACAGCAAATAAAACGCTCTCCTTCTCAGCTCGCCCTGTCTGTTTCCTCTTCTCTGTTTTTATCTGCCGCACTGTGGCGAGAGCTAAACATTTTGGCTCGGACCTCCAGGCAATACAGGACACACTGATCGGCTGCATTGTGCTCTGGACAAATCTAAGATTATTATCTACAATTTTGTATGGGTCCTGGTAATTCAGAAAGTGGGACCGCATTCCTGAGGGAAGCATGCCGCAAAGAGCAGTGCCATCCTCGGCCCGTGAAAATGCCGCAGACATTTATATCCGTTGATCCTTTTGCCGACGCTGTGCAAATGGAGACAGGAGGCTTGGGTCGAGCGACGAACGCCATTGGGCATCTGGTCTGGTTTTCACTCAAACAGCTCCGTACTTTGAGTCACCTGAAATCCAGGATTGCTTCGTCCATTCCAAGGATGTCGAGTATCCGCTATGTCGGAGTGGGTAGCCCAAAAAAGGCGCGATTAAAACTTCTTTTTCTTTGAGTATATGGATCTTGGGTGTTCACAGTTGTCCACCAGCCAGCACAACAGTCTTCCGGGCATTCCAACACAGTTCAACGTTCTACAGCATCAGCTCGGTTGCAGTTGCTTCTTCCGAACATAAGCGGTCATTGCATAATTTATGAAGGTAGTTCATGTTCTCATCAGTGCCTTCGAATGTATTCTCGTTTGTGTAGGACAGTACAGCTGGGCCAGCTCGTTCACCTATTAACTCGTTTCCTACCAAGTAAGTTTGGGATTGTACACCAGTGGCCTCCCTTTAAAATCATAATTAGTGCATGGATTCAATTTGGCTTAGTGGGAGTGTTGTATTTTGATTATGCTCATGTTTGCTGTAATTAAAACCGATAAGGAACTGTTAATATCTTGCCTGATCAAAAATCATACAGGGCCAAAATCGAAAAAGAGTCAAAAACGTGGGATACTCGTGCGCGGTACGAAACGTGTTAACCGAAATGGATACTACTAATCTCGTGCTGAAATGGACAGAATCTACAACTGCTGTCCTTCTCACAGATTTCTTCAGCCGAAATACATTAAATCGAGCCTTCTAGATTGAAATGAACTGTCTCGTACAACCACTCAGCAGCGTCCATTACTCAACGTGCACGGTCGTTCTCGACTTTGGGTTGAGACAAGGCATTCTGGGTCTTCAGTTGCGACTGAAGATTCGTGTGCGATTTATGAGGATGTTGACTTTTGAAGTACAGTTGCCCTTTTGGGAATGAGTGGATCTCTGAAGTACAGTTGTCCTTTAGGAGAAAAAGTGTAACCTCGAATTGTCCTGTAGGAGAAAATGGAACTTTGAATTGTCCTAATTAGGAGGGAGAGTGGAACTTTGAAGTGTAGTTGTCCTTTAGGAGAAAGGTTTGAATTTAAAAGTGCTGTTGTGTTTGAGGAGAAAAAAGCTGAACTTCAAAACAACTGTATATACAATTGTATCATAGAAGAAACAGTGGGACATTCAGTTGTGTATTACGAGAAACAGAGTTATCTTTTAGGAGAAATAGTGAAAATTCCCAGTTCGGTTGTCCTCCGGGAGAAAAAGTGGAGCTTCCAAGTAAACCAGAAACGGACAAGACAAACACAAATCCGTAGAAGATGACTCCAAAACCACGGTTAACCCAGAGAAGAAGCAAAAAGCCGATAAATCTAGACGGGCAAACGTATCCCATGAAATGGGGACAAACTCCTCCATTCGTGGCTCAATGTTTGGTGTGGACAGTTAATTACGGTGTGTGCCAACAATCTGGTTGCGAGGCTGGAAGTGGAGCAGGCTCCAATTGGATTTTTAACGATTCTTGATCGCATTTGCGCTACTTCTGCTGGGTACTTCACCATCTCGTTCGCTCCTCTATTTCGGCGTTTTCTGGTGTATCGTGTTGCTAGTGGTGACAGAGCTGAAATATAGGGCGGGGATTTTCTGGGGTTTTGCTACTCTCAGAAAACACGCTTCATGTCCTTGGGAACGTCGGGCGGAAACGTACCCCTTAAAACTGTTGACATTTATGTCATGCTGACGAAAAGGTCAGAATAAACTGTCTACAACAATAACGCTAATTCAGACATCGGTGCATGTTAAAATCAAAGCACATTTGTATGAAATAGAAAATTATAGAAAATTAAGAGCACTCATATCATAATAAACTTCATAATTAAACACACACACACACACACACACACACACACACACACACACACACACACAATCTCTCATGCTGTACCAGAATTCCCCAATTCACAATGTAATCACGCTAAAACCAAAACCACTCTCCGGAAACATTTAAAACCCCTCGTTATTATCCGACTCTCGTGACTACTAGTAAATGGCACGGCGTTCTGGTACTCTGCATGACATGAAGAAATCACTCCTCTTGTCATCTCAAGCCCCCTTAACGTCGTCAAGAGAAAGCCCAAATCGTTTAATGCCTCACGCGCCAAAATGCCAGACGTCTGCCAGAAGGCTGAGGGAGAAATGGCCAGAATACAGGAGATCCTTTGACGCCCCCTAGTCCGTGGCACGGCCAGTGTCATGTCTGAGCCATGATCCCCCGGAAGATGCGTGGGGCGCCTGCTTTGCGATCCCAGTGACTTCCTATACACATGAGTGGGAAGTATAATGCCGACAGTAACACGTGTTCGGTGTGAAGCTTTGGGTGATACAGTTATGATGACTTGTGGGTCAGTACTGAAGATTTTTACTGAGTAGTTCATGATCACAGAAGAAGGCGGAGTTGACTGTGTTCTGTATCATGCGTTTCCTGATAGCGGGCGACTGGGTGCTACAAAAGGACTCCGTGTGTGTGTGTGTGTGTGTGTGTGTGTGTGTGTGTGTGTGTGTGTGTGTGTGTGTGTGTGTGTGTGTGCTGTAACGTCGGTATGTCTTCACGGAAAATTGTCTACCTTTGTTTAAAATGTTCGCAGAGAAAAGGAAAAGGAAAATATCTAGAAACATAACTCGCTTGGTTTTGTGATCATAAACTGTTCTGTTGAAAGCAAAAAACTCTGTACGCAAGATGTGTGTTTTTTGGGGGTTTTTTTTAATATATATATAGCTGTTAAATCTATAAAAATTTTGTTGACTGCATAGCTGGACTTTGCTGGACTTTGTTGTGTCTCGGATATTTGCTCAATGACCGCTGCCACTGCTTGCTTAGTTGGAGATTTAACACGCTTGCTACAAGACTGATCGGAGACGATCCTACTGAGCATGCTATGAGGGTAACAGGACAGCTGCCCTGTCTAAACAGTCCGGCTGAACATCGTTCAATTCAGACAGACTGGTATTGACTGTCACCAACCTGAACCACGTCTGCGCTCTTCTGAATGCATTTGATCACTTCACAGCCCCAACGTTCGTTCACCTAGAGCAGGCCCCTGAGAGGTCGATCATCCGAAATAATAAAATGCAGGGAGTATATCTGTCTAGGTGTCTCTTGCAGCTGTCTGGCCCTGCCTGGCCCGTGCAGGGAGTCGTCAATCTCTTTAGACAAGGTGTCAATACGAACCATGGGAGGGGAGGTGGAAGGGAGGGAGGGGAAGGGGGGGGGGCAGGGGTGCGTCCGGATATTGACCCTCATTTTGATATAGGCTGTTCTCATGTAAATTACATTTCTGGTGGTTGTACATGTGTGCAGCATGCAGGCTGACGCTCGTAAAGAGTCGATCTTCCGGGTTCAACATCAAGGCAGACAACTCTGGCTATATATATATATATAGAGAGAGAGAGAGAGAGAGAGAGAGAGAGCAGCTACTCAGGATCTCTGCTGTCAGGGGGGGGGGGGTGTGGGAGTTTAACGTCCTTTTCCACCACATACGGGTGATATCAAAGACGGGGCAACGAGAAAAAGGCCAGCGCAAATATTTGGCCCCAGCCGGGATTCGAACTCACCGCCCGAGCATTGAAAGTCCAACGCTCTACCATTCGGCCACCGCGGCTCCCCATCTGCTGTCAGGAGTTATAGAGTCATTTGGTTAAAAGCCCTTAACGCCTTGGATTTGATCAGCACTTACGCCTTTTACTACATGTAGCTATACCCTTGCTTTTTCATGTCGAAAAGTTAGCTTGAAATGTTTCACTGGTTGCCGGTTGTATACACATTGATTGTTCATGCTGTAAGTTGTTTTGTCCTATGGTTTTCTAATACTTTTCCGTCTGCAGCTTTCCCAGTATCACCAAAGAAGTGAAATAAGATGTAATTAAAAGGATGGAGGCTGTTGCCGTGCACGACTTACCATGAGGAAAATGGGTTCGATTCCTCACGATCCAAGCAGAACGGAGTCTTTGAAATTACACTCAAAGTTTCGAAGAATCAAAGATTTTATTAATTTCTCCCCGTCTGGGGCATGGAGGAATACCCAAATATAAAGAACGTGATAACAAACAATATACAAAATGCAGCTAACGGAATCACATCAAAGCAAAAAGAACACCAATTTTTCAACGCAAGGTACATACAGTCTTCACAAAAAGTTAAGGACCAGTCAACATAATGGGTGACAGTTTCAATAAATCAGAAAAAATAGACGAATAAGATTTTTTCCCCGTAAAATTCGGTAGCAAGGTTAAGGAGTAATTAGTGAACATGGCGACCACTGTGTGGATGGCACGTGCGCGTCACACAGCATGCTTGGCGCGTTTGAAAATCTGCAATTTCGGCAAAACTAGACCGAGTTTCAGTGTTCAGTGAGCGATACCTGGGGCTTTCTGCACGGCAAAAATGAGATGCAGGTCAAAGAATGCATCCCTGGTTATGAGCTGTGCTCATTTGTTTGCCTACATAAGCCGCCGTTTCAGCGATGTTCAGCACTACACCAGCATGCCACCACGACAAAAGTTGAATGATATTTGCAAGTGGTCCTTAACTTTTTGTGAAGGCTGTAATTATACACATCACACCATCATCCAATCATGTACATCATATGGCTTTGACATACACATTATATGATTTTACAGTGTCTAATGAACTTGGCAAGAATTAATATTGCTTTCTTTGTTGTGTCTAGTGACATGAATCTACAAAACTTTAAAGACGATACTGATCTGTGAAATGTGTACGGTAGAAACTTCGTGATGGCGAAAGTACGGTAGCATCAAATCAGCCACCCACTCACCTTTATTCCTACGACGCCTTCTTCACTGATTTACCCAATACGCCCCCGAGGCGTTTAAGTCCCCCATCCATATCTACTCCTCCCCAGCCTACCCCCTCCTCGGAGTCATTCTGTCATTGGGCGCGATAACAGAGGAACGGACGACGATGGAGAGATTCCTTGTGGTTCATTTCCGCTCCAATTTCCCGCCTGTCCTGCCCCTCAAGCGCTCTTCGCTCAGCTGTCGTCCGCCCTGGAAGAGCTGCACGTGCTCCTTGCTCGTCCGGCGAGTTCAGGTGAGCAGGTAGCCTGCGGGCGCCCTTGCGATAGTGTCTCCAGTACCGGGCCAGTGTCTCGGTGTGATTGTTGTGGTTAATCACCTCCAGTTCCGGGGGCTTGCCGGATCTGGCCGCGGAGAGGTACTCGTTAGGTAATGCCTGCGACACTAATGGGACATAACGCTGTTTGTCGCGATAACGATCTCTCTTATTAATTATTGGCGTCGTATCATGAGCAGGTCGGGGGATAGAGGTGACATGCACATTCATCTCAGTCTTCTCCAAGACCCTTGCTCATTTGTCACCCAGAGATCCGTTGAGGAGCGAGATAGAGCATTTGCTCCTGCATGGGCGATTAAATCAAACCAGGTCAAGGTTTTCTAAGGAAGGAAGCTTTCTTGAAAGAATGGTCTTCCACAACAGTTCAGGAGAAGACCTTCGTCGTGTCGTCCACCTTACCTCTATCGCTTTGAATACGCGGGTGGGTGGGTGGATGTTTGGGAGTTTTACGTCCTTTTTCACCACGTATGGATGATATCAAAGACGGGGCAACGAGAGAAAGGTCAGGACAAATATGGTGTGAATAAGCGTTGTAGAAATCATTAGTAGTAGTAGTAGCAGTAGTAGTAGTAATAGTAGTAGTCAGGTGGGTGGGTGGGTGTTTGGGAGTTTAACGTCCTTTTCCACCACGTATGGATGAACGGGGCAACGAGAAAAAGGCCAGTACAAATACTTGGCCCCAGCTAGGATTCGAACTCACGACCAGAGCATTGAGAGTCCAACGTTCCACCATTCGGCTATCCCGGCTCCCCTAGTAGCCAGGTGCAGAGAACCAGGGTGAGAAACCAGAACTAGACTTTCTCGCTGCAAGTGCGAAAAAATATTCATTGTTCACATCACATTGTGCATCGGCGAAAATGGCTCGAATGCGTTTTAGTCACAATACTAACGCTTCACTTGCTAAGCTTTCCAGTCCGACTCCTACCCAAACTTTATCATCTCCTGCCATCCCGTCCTTCGATCATCATGTACTGGACAATCCCTGGACCCGCATTTAAAAGTCGGGGTTAGGGAGTTTAGTCCCGGGTTAGAGTCTAACCTCGAACTAAACTAGCTCTATGGTTAAAATTTCTGTTGTTTTATTTTGTTGTTGTTGTCGTTGTTGTTTTAAATCATTCCAGCAAGGTGCCTATGCCGTTATAGAAGGATTTTTGTCTTTCTTTCTTCGCTTCCTTTTTCATTTAATTTTGTTTTGGGGGTTTCTTTTGTCCTAGTCTGGGTTAGGTCCGTAGCCGTGGGTTAAATTAACCTCGAGTTCTACATACGGGCCCTGGATTTTTCCTCTGCCAGCGAGTTTTCCACTCGGGTTGAGTGACCCTGCTTCGATATTCGGGTCTGTTTCCACTCCTTCCTTTTCGTTCTGAATAATGTCTTGGCATTTGTGCATCGCACTGTCTTACATGTTCGAGAGGTTTAACGCTTCATTCAAAACACTCTCTTTCCTTCCCTTTTTTTTTTTTAAGCTACGCTACACGTGCCATAAAACGTGTCCCCAAAACCAACATTTTAATCTCTTCCACAAATTCAATGGCGACAACTTTCCTGGTCCAGTTATCAACAGCAGCGGAAGCTTTCTGTGATTTCCTGTGGCACGTTCCAGTTTCAGCTGATTGGCTGCGCGCGCCGGGCACGTGTTGACACAAGCCGGCCCGTCGGAATCGCGCTTCGTCACTGGTGGTAAAAGTCTCGTTTTCTATCGACATTCGTTCCACCGCTGGCCCGACTCTCCACCGCAGGCGGGAGAGTGGGAAAAAAATCAGTTCAATTATTTGAGTCCGGAATGAGAGTTGATGGGTGAGAGATGGTGCGGGCCGCTCGTTACATGTTTCGACTTTTTAAAGTTTGAAACGGTTGAGAACACAATTAAAGCGATAAGGAGCAACTTTTAACACGTGAAAAAGTGTTTCTGTCACGGCTGAGTAACGGTGGAAACTCTCTCTAGGGCTCTTGGGGGAGCCGGGATAGCCGAATGGTAGAGCGTTGGACTCTCAATGCTTGGCTCGTGAGTTCGAATCCCGGCTGGGGCCGAATATTTGTGCTGCTGGCCTCTTTCTCGTTGCCCCGTCTTTGACATCACCCTTACGTGGTGGAAAAGGACTTTAAACTCCCAAACACCTACCCACCCACCCTCTATAGGCCTCTGGCGTTTTGGTTCAGTCGGATTGAAAAAAAAAAAAAACAATCACGTAACTACCAAAGATAGCGACAGAATCATGCGGGTGCTCGGACGATATGCCGACGGACGACATGTCAACGGACGATATGCCACTGGACGATATGCCGACGGACGATATGCTGATCGGACAACTGGTGCGCTGAGGGACGATACGCCGAATAGCCGTAACAGCAGGCGGACTTTATGCCGACAAGAAGGTTTCTGGTTATAGGTCGGCCGCCAACGAAAGCACCAACGACCGCCTCAAGACCCAGTTTGCCTAATATACTTGCGACGAGGCTGTGGCCTTCTCTTAAGAGCTGCTGCACGTAATCTTAGTTCTGTCTGCTCTTAGTCATGCACACCCCATCAGCTCAGTGATGTAAGGCAGGATCAATGTGTCGTCGGGAGGAAGACAAGTCAAACTATGAAGACGAGGCAGCCAACCGCGCCATTGTTTTGTCTACAGCAGCCTACTGCAGGCGCCGATAAGCAAACCACTGGCTCCTGAAATTACCATTTTCTCGCCAACCACTATTTCTTTTACTTCTTCTCTTTCGTCCCGGCAACTTTCTGGAGCGCAATATTACAGGGTCTGGTCGTGGCAATTGAAGACATTTTACCCTAAGGCAACTTCACGGGGTGTCTATTTTGAAAAGAGAGCGGGGGAGAGGGACATTGCTTCAGAGAGCCAGCATACACTACAGTGACAGAAATGAACATGTTTCCTCCCCCACCTCTTCTGAAAGAGCCAGTTCGTGCTGGAGTGACTGTCAGGTCTGACTAAAACTACTGCTGGAGTCGGTAAAAATAACAACGCTGATTGCCTACTGTGTCGGTGTGTTGTGATTTGGCCGCGCTAGTCGCGTGCGTGCTGGGTAGAATGGGAATTTCGGTGAGGTCGGTTGGTCGAATATAGGTAGAGAAAACACGCTCAGTAAACAAGGCTGCGACGTATTAAGCCGGCTGCACATTGGACGTGGGTATTCAATGTCTGGACCACTACATAATCTGGCACTGCTGGAATACTTCCCTGGATCCGGCCAAATGTGTTGGTGGGCTAAAAGCCAGGAGTATGGTCCCCCAGGGTTACGGCTATTAAATTTGCAGACCGGAATGTTCAACGAGGGTTTGACCCCTAAACGTGGCGACTGGAAACCTCAGGTGGAATGTCGCACCAACCATAGTCAACCGTAGTGAATGCTTCGTTGCTCGCTCTCTCTCTCTCTCTCTCTCTCTCTCTCTCTCTCTCTCTCTCTGATGTGTGAAAAAGGGGTGCTCTGCTGCTGTTGTTGTTGTTGTGTGAAATCCTTCTGCGCATTCCAGGAACCAAGTTGGCATAGAATACCTGTGGGATGGCATTCCAGATGCTGACGACGGCCATTCAACATCTCGGATTGGGCTGAGGTCTGGTGAGCTAGCAAGCCATGGCAGAACTGGAACATAGTTGTTGCCTTGTTGATGCATGCATTGCCCAGAGAAATCAGAAGAAAAATCAGACAAACAAAGAACACCCACTACACTAAATTCGAGAAGAGACCAAACAATAAACGGTATTTGCCTAGCCAATGCCCCACAACATCGCTATCTTGATATTCTCAACAGCCTACACATGTTGCGTGACCCGTACAAAATCAGCCCTCCTCAATCACGGGACGATGTGGCATTTCAAATTTCAAATTAGGTTCCGGAATTTGAGCAGATATTGAGTACGAACCTAAATATCAAATTCCAAATCTGATGCAACGCCCTCGAAATACCTCTCCACCATAGCGGTGTCTGCACGTGTAATTTCAAATTTCAATTTACAACATAGAATTTGAACATGCAGATTTTGAGTAAGAAACCTAAATTTCAAATTCCAAATCTGGCACGACACACTCGGAACGTCTCCGCCGACGAGTCGTTTCGAGTGTGTAGCGCAGATTTCAATTTTGAAATTTCGGTTTACTACCTATGATCATTATTATCAGATAAAGTATTTTTAAGAGTATAAAGTATTTAATAATATTCAGATAACGTATTTTTAAATCGGCCTCAGGAGTCAGACTGAAAGACGAAGACGCAGGAACGGAAAGTGAATTGCGTGACAGCGGTTTCCTACTAAAATGTGCATTGTTCAGATACTGTATCCTAAGCTGAAATGTCACATCGTCCCGGGATTCCCCTTCCCCGGACATAATCATTTTTTTTTTTTTCTACCGGTAAACGCACGTCCTTCTGGAAAGATCCGACACGGAGCTTGCGTACACAGCTTAATAGTTGTTCTGTTTGCATGCACGAGAGCAGTTAATCAAAGAGCATTGAAATCGAAACTCGGCGATTGACTCTTGATTGCGGTATAGCGATGATCGAGCCGCATTGTGTTACCCTTCACGGGCCATGTTAAAGTGGGACCGCGTCGCAAATCGCTCGTTATTCCAGCTCACTTAGCTTGCATTCTTTCCTGGGTGAAAACCCGGTTCGTGCACGCGATGTGATATTGTGCTATATCGTCTGCCGGGCTCGGAGAAACAAGCTGGCGCACCCAACTGAAAGCGTAGGTTTTTACGATAATTATTAGCTTCGTCGCGTTTTGTTCACGGGACAAGACTTTTCCGCACATTGAATTGTCTCCGTACGACGTTTCTAAGTTTCACAGAAGACAATTTTTGTTTTGGAACTGTTATGCGTGGCAGTGCGCCTGTACGCTCGAAGCAGTGTACCTTAGTTATAGCGAAGCAGTCTACCTTAGTTATAGCAGAGCTCCTAATGCAACACACATTTACAATACACTTAAATCGTTCGCAAAAACTTTAGTTTTGGAACAGTTATGCGTGGCAGTTCGCCTGTACGCTCGAAGCAGTCTACTTTAGTTATAGTAGAGCTCTTAATGCAACACACTTATATTTCCAATACACTTACATCGTTCGAAAAAAAAAAATACTTAGTTTTGGAACAGTTATGCGTGGCAGTTCGCCTGTACGCTCGAAGCAGTCTACTTTAGTTACAGTAGAGCTCTTAACGCAACACACTTACATTTCCAATACACTTACATCGTTCGCCAAAAAAAAATAATAAAAATAAATAAAAACGATTTTAGCAAAAGACAGTCCATTGTAATTCAATCTGCAAAACTGTCATACGTCCGCAGAGTTACCTTTTGCTTGTTTGTTGAAGTTATGTCCCATTTGTTTATGTCCTGAAGAAGGCGTAAGCCGAAACGTCGACCTGTGCCGTCCTTTGTCAAAGTTAAGTGGTTTCTGTCCCTTTTGTGTCGCTTTTATTTGTCATACACAAATTTCAATTTATCTTTTGTGTGATTTTAAAGCCTCTATGTTCGTGACGCCGCTGTGATGGAAAACTGGCGCTTTCGAAGCTGTAAGGTTGTTTGCCAGATAGAAGGATGTTTGGTTTGGCCAGCGCGACCGTTTTCGTGACTCTGTGGCTTCTAATGTCAGAGAAATATGACTTCATTTGAGCCTACGGTTCATTTTTGAACGGACTGGGACTCGATAAAGCTGCTAAAAATAGCTACCAATCGCTGGTAGCAACTGATAGTAGTTTAGCAACCGTGTGTGTGTGTGTAGAGTAGCAAGGACAAGATGTAAGACAGGTCTGCGCACCTAATCTTCTATCCTTGGAAAATAAAGTGTCATTGTCATTGTCATTGGTCCTCAGTCCGCAACCGAATAACGTCGTCTGCTCAGTACGCGGTACACTTCTACAACTACATCACCCTGGCCAGAGTCACCACAATGGTGTCAGATGTTATACTGTGACCCAAGTGACTGATTCTAATGCACAGATTCAGCGCATTCAAGGAAAAGTGGGTAGCCGGGGTGGCCGAATGGTAGAGCGTTGGACTTCTGATGCTCGGGTCGTGAGTTCGCATCCCGGCTGGGGCCAAATATTTGTGCTGGCTTTTTCATCGTTGCCCCGTCTTTGATATCACCCGTATGTGGTGGAAAAGGACGTTAACACAGTGGCGATACTACGTCACAACATGGCGGAAAATATCGTTGAGGTGGGAGCAAAAATACCGATAGTTGGTCCCAAAGTGGACAAATTACTCCACGAAAGGGACACGGTTGTGACTTTGAATGAATGAGCGTTCGTTTCGAAGAAACTCATGAGTGCTATGAACCAAACGGCGTGTGCACATCGCCTACAGTCGCCACAAACTCGACCGGAAACGGCCGTTGCTCAGTGCAGAATTTGAAAATGATGACACAAATCCATGCTAAACGCCTCAGCTAGCCAACAGCGAACCTAAACTTCTATTGCAGACGAAAACCTGTGTCCGTTACTTACTAATCAAGCCGCACTGGCATGCCTGTGAAGGTTTGTTTTGTCTGGGGCTTCCTTTCTTTCCCTGCCCTCGGCACACTATGAGGTGCTGACTGGCTGTGTGGACAGTTAGTGTGGGAGGTGGCGATTTTGTGAGCACAGCGTGTGCACTGAACGATCCACAAAACAAGTCCATATCGGAGAAAGGACATTTTTTACACATCAGTAAGCTGTCCAGATTCGGTACTAAAGTTTTGAATTGGGTTATATACAACTATTTGCTATATATTTCAAGTAAACACTTACCAACCACCCGAATTCTCGATCCTCACTAGGCTGATATTATCTCTGCTTCCAGCATGACAAAATGACTGCATGCCCTGAAAACGCATGCACAGTTTAATTTGGGAGCAGATTAATTTTTATTTAGAACTAAATTACTCCCCTCCACACACAAAACTTCCATTAGTATGACAAGTGCTCTACAGAGTTAAACTTTTAGTTAGTTCTCTGTTTCTCATTGGAATGAAGTCTTTCTAAGACACGTGGGCGCCGAAATGTTCACAAAGTAGTGTTGTAGACCTCCCCCCCCTCCCCCCCAAAAAAAACAAACAAAAAGCAAGCCAAAAATCCGCAGTGACTGATGAAAATGTCACACATGATTTACGAACACATACTGAAAGTAACCAGCTAATGCCCTTTCTGAACACAAAACTTTAGTTTTCAAAGCCTTCTGTTTTTGAAACTATGTGCAATCATAACAGTACAAAAAACTTCATCATGATGAATTGAAAGTAACAACCACAAGCGTTTATCTTACCAAAAAGGGAACTAAATCATTTTTTGGCTCACTTGTGTAACAAAGTGAGTCTATGTAATAACCCTCCGTTGTCTGTCTGTGGTGTGTGTGTGTGTCCGCAGTAAACCTTAACAGTGGCCTTTTCTCTGAATCTACAAATAGCAGAGACACCAAAATTGGCATGCTGATAGAAAGCCATAAGACCTTTCAAAATATACCATAATGATTGACGTTGACCCACGGAAAGCTGTCTATTTGGAAATTTTTCTTTGGCATCTTCTCATAATCTAGAAAAAGCCAGAGACATCAAACTTTGCATGATTATAGACATTGACAATACCTTTACTGACATACTTGTATTCAGTGACTTTGAGTCAAGGTCAAGGCCATGCAAGCTGTTTTGCGGAAAACCTTTCAAAACCTTAACATTGGCATTTTCTCAGAAACAATGAATAGCAGAGGCACCAAACTCATAAGACCATATCACAAAAGCTGTCAATTTGGAAATTTTACATTGGCATTTTCTCAGAATCTAGAAAAGCAAGAGACATCAAACTGCATGATGCCAGCACCTTTACTGACACACCTATATTCAGTAACTTTGAGTCAAGCTCAAGGCCATACAAGCAGTTTTGCGGAAAACCTTCCAAAACCTTAACATTGGCATTTTCTCAGAAACAATAAACAGCAGAAGACCAAACCTGGCTTGCTGATAAACAGCAGTAAGACCTTTCAAAAAAATACCATTTTAATGACCTTGAGTGAAGTTCAAGGTCATCAAAGCTGTCTCATGGGAAATTTAAAATTGACATTTTCTCAGAATGTAGGGGTACCAGAGGCATCAAACTTTGCATGATGATAGACATTGACAAAACCTGTACTGGCTTACTTGTATTCAATTTCCTTGAGTCAAGGTCAAGGCCATTCAACATATTTTGCGGAGACTTTAACGTTAACATTTTGTTGGAAACAACAAACAGCAGAGGCACCAAACAAGGCACAATGATAGACAGCAACGAGACCTATGCAGACATACCCATTTGAATGGTCATTACAGCTGTCTGTTGTGAAATTTTACATTACCATTGTGTGGGAGCCGGAATAGCCGAATGGTAGAGCGTTGGACTTTCAATGCCTCAGGTCGTGAGTTCGAATCCTGGCTGGGGCCAAATATTGTGCTGGCTTTTTTCTCGTTGCCCCGTCTTTGATATCACCCTTACCTGGTGGAAAAGGACGTTAAACTCCTAAACACTCACCCCACCCCATTACCATTTGTACAGAAACTACAAAAACTAGAGCTATCAAACTTGGCGTAGTCACTGATAAGCTCTTCACTTACAGATCTCATTTGAATGACCTTGACCCAAGGTCAAGGTCATAGAAGCTGTCCTGGGAAAACTGCTTTATTGCCATTTGCCGTTTTCTTAGGAACTATGAACACAAGAGACACCTTACTTCAGGATAGTGATAAGAGCTTTACAAACATACTCTTTTGAATGACCTTGACCCATCTTACAAGTGAGACAAGGAGGCTTTGCTCCTCTAGTTTTGGTGCTGTTATGATCGCATTGCACATAGTTTGAAAAGCAGAAAGCTTTTTTGCAAGTAGAGAGGCAAAAATCTCCGTGGCTCACTTGTGTCGTGGGTCAAGTTCATTCAAAAGATTATGTTTGTGTCCTATCACTGTATATCATCATGCCAAGTGGTGTCTCTGATGTTCTTAGTACAGTTTTCCCCCCCAAACAGTTTGTATGGCCTTGACCTTGGGTCAAAGTCATTGAAATGAGATCTGTTGGTAAGGATCTCATCAATGTCTATATTATGCCAAGTTTGACACCTCTAGTATTAATTTTGTAGTTCCTGCGAAACCGCTAATGTTAAAATTCACAACAGATAACTTTACTGACGTTGACCTTGAATCAAGGTCATTCAAAAAGGCATGTCTGCATAGGTCTCTTGGTTTATCATCATGCCTCATTTGGTGCCTCTTCTGTTCGTTGTTTCAGAGAAAGTGCCACTGTTGAAGTTTCCCCAAAACATTTTGTATAGCCTTGACCTCGACTGAAAGTCACTGAATGTATGTCAGCAAAGGTGTTACCAGTGCCTGTCTGTCATGCAGAATTTGATGCCTCTGAGAAAGTGCAGATGTAAACTTAATAATAATAATAATAATAATGAATAGTACTTGTTTAGCGCTTAATCTCGCCTGAAAACAACTCATAGCGCTAAACACACACACAAACACACACACACACACACACACACACACACACACACACACTACCCAGCCCGATACAGATTGCAGTCAAAGGCACTGAAACAATGGCAGACTAGTCATAAGTCAGACTGCTTTAATTACCTTGACTTGAGACATAGGGTGATATCAAAGACGGGGCAACGATGAAAAAGCCAGCACAAATATTTGGCCCCAGCCGGGATCGAACTCACGACCCGAGCATTACAAGTCCAACGCTCTACCATTCGACCACCCCGGCTCCCCGACCTTTAGTCAAGCTCATTCAGAAAGGTAGGTCTTATTGCTGTCTACCATAATGCTTTGTTTGGTGCCTCTACAGTTTGTTATTTCGGAGAAAATGCCAAGGTTAAAGTTTTCCCAACACAACTTGCATGGCCTTGACCTTGACTAGAAGCCATTGAACACAGGTATGCCTATTAATGTGCTGCCAATGCTTATCATCGTGCAAAGTTTGATGCTTCTGGTTCTTCTAGATTCTGAGAAAATGCAAAAGTAAAATTTCAAAACAGACCGCTTTAATGACCTTGATTTTGAGTCAAGGTCATTTAAAATGGTATTTGTGCATAGGTCTTATCACTGTCTATCAGCACACCAGGTTTGGCGCCTCTGCTATTTGTTGTTTCTGAGAAAATGCAAATGATAAGGTTTCACAAAACAGCTTGTCTGGCCTTGACCTTGACACAAAGCCATTAAATATATGTATATCTGTAAAGTTTTTGTCATTGTCCATCATCATGCAAAGTTTAAAACCTCTGGTGTTTGCAGATTCCGAGAAAATGCCAATGTACAATTTTCAAACAGCTTCGGTGACCTTGACCTTGAGTCAAGGTCATTCAAAATGATATGCTTTGAAAGGTCTTACGAATGTCTATCAGCATGCCAAGTTTGGTGCCTCTGCTGTTTGTAGATTCTTAGAAAATTACAATGTTAAAGTTTTTCGGCACACACACACACACACACACACACACACACACAGAGGCAGACGACGAAGTGCTATTACATAGACTCCCATTGTTACACAAGGGAGCCAAAATCCGTTCTCAAAAAGTTCAATCGAAGCTGGCGTCTCACCGATTACACCGATTACATGTATGCTTTTGACTGACTTGACTGACCGTGGCAAGCTGGACGCCAATACCGTTCAAGACGACAGCAGACTTTACCTAACAAACACTGCGTACTGAAATCAAAAGCAGTTTCAACGCTATAAAACCCAAAACCTGTGACCTAAAGCAGAATCGAATCGAGTAGCTGCAGTCGTCTGCTATCGGTGCGGAGAATGGCAGCGAATTCGTTGTCGAGATCTCCGAATGAACAGAAACTTCTTGAATCGTTTGAATCAAGCATGCAGTTATAAACTGTAGCTGTTGGTGGAAGGGCACTTTAATCGGTGTACATGTACTAAAAAATGTTAGAATACACACTCACAAAGCGACAGGAAGACTCCTGCTCGAACCGTGGTTGTGCAAAACGTGAACAGACTGAGCTGTGCTTGATCGGTTTCGATTTCATCTCGCAAATTATAGTTCCTTGAAAGCGTTAGCATGTTTGTTTGTGTCTTCAGTCGAAGTTTAGAACTTGTGTTTTTGTTTGGATTTGAGTTCATGAGTGAATTGAAACCGTCTTGCTAGCATAAAAAGGCGCACTTTATTCTGTCGTCGGCGTTGTTGACAAACTCGTTCGTCTTCTATGTGCAGCCGCTTCCGATTGTTAGTTTTTAGTAGGAAAAACGTTCAAAATATACCATAAATTGGCGCAAAGAAAACAATGATAAAGCATTTACACCCCATGAAGCTGTTGAATGAATACCGACTCGTATTTAGCCAAAGCTCAGGGCTGATTTGCGTCTTGGATCAAAATACTCGTCGGTATACAACAGCTTAATCGGGAATAACTGCTAATTACACGCTTCTCAGTCTGGTATGGGAAAGAAAATATAATGCCACGATAACGTTCAGATCAATACCACCCGAAAATCTTAAAAACAGGACTGACACAAAGATGAATTCACTTGCATTTTTCTTCCATCTGCCCCCCCCCCCCCCCCAAAAAAAAAAAAGTCAAACATAACGTCGCTAACATTTTAATTTCGTGTTTCTGTGAAATTGATGGACCAAAAAGACGTTAGCATTGCCCAAGAAGATGTGTTTAGATAAGCTATCACAAACAGTTCAGCTTGAAAATCCGGCCGATACCTAGCTGAAGTCGGTTTCAGAGCTGCTGCTCATTTAAAAATAATCGTTTGAATTTCATGCAGCCGGAAGTACGCAAGCACAGATACACACAACTTTCCTCTACCGATTAAATGTCAGAGATGACGAACAATACGCTTTCAACTCGGCTTAAACTCTGCTCGTGTCTGATGTTAATCACGGATCTTCCCCAGAGGAAACTTCTGTGGGGTCATTTTGCACACACTTAGTCTGATGTTAATCACGGATCTTCCTCACAGGAAACTTCTGTGGGAGTCATTTTCACACACACACACACACAGGCACAGGCACACACAGAGGCACGCAAACACTTCACACCGTCACGCAATTTTTCAGAAATACTGAAAACAATAAAGAATTTTTCAACGGCATACGCAACTTTGCTGTGTGAATTTACCCTATAAAGACTTCAGCAATTTTCCTGCGATCTTTTTTTTTAGGTCTGTCATCTCACCCCTTTCTCGCCAGGCCGGTAGTTAAACGCTTATTTCAAATCTGCATAGGGTCGATCGGGGTTTAGTTTAGCAAAATTAAAATCGTATGTGTGCATAGGTCTAATCACTTCTAGTAGCAAGCCAAGGTTGGTGCCTCTGCTGTTGTTGTTTCTGAGGAAATGCCAATGTTAAGGTTTCCCAAAAAATAGCTTGTATGGCCTAACCATGTTACAAGCTTGAATACAGGTATTTCTCTAAAGCTCGATCAATGTCTATCATCATGCAAAGTTTAAAACTCTGGTGTTTGTAGATTCCGAGCAAATGCTAATGTGAGCTTTCTAAACAGACAGCTATAGTGACCTTGACATAGAGTCAAGGTCATTCAAAATGGTATTTTTGGAAGGGCTCATGACTGTTAATTTGGTGCCTCTGCTGTTTGCAGATTTTGAGTAAAAGCTAATGCGGACACACACACACACACACACACACACACACACACACACACACACACACACACACACAGATGACAGAGGGTTATTACATATTCTCCCTTTTGTTACACAAGTGAGCTATATAAAAAAAATCGCCAAATCCTGTAATGACTTATTTTCCGTTTCTGTAGGAAGGTCAAAAGCTTGTGCTTGTTACTTTCAATTCATCATGATAAAAGTTTTTTGTGTGCGTTTGCATTGCATTGTGACTGCATCGCACATAGTTTCAAAAGCTTTTCGCAAAAATGCCAGATTCTGAAATGATTTATGTTCCGTTTTCGTGGAAGATAAAACGCCTGTGCTTGTTACTTTCAATTTATCATTTTTTTTTATTTTTTTTTTGGTACTGTTATGGTTGCATTGCACATAGTTTTTAAAAGCAGAAGGCAGTGAAAATAAAGTGTTGTGTTCAGAAATGGCATTATCTGGTTACTCAGTTTCAGTATCTGTTTGCAAATGTGCGACATGTTTCGTCATTGCGGATTTTTGCCTTTTTTTTTTAGTTTTGCTTTTGTTAGGTGTGTGAACATTTCGTCGCCTACGTGTCTTAGAAAGGCTTCATTCCAATGAGAAACAGAGAACTGACGTAAAATTCAAATGCCATGGAGCACGACCTTGTCATAATAATTCAAACTTTGTGTGAGGAGGGGAGTAATTTAGTTCTAAATAAATAATCTGCTCCCAAATTAAACTGTGCATGCGTTTTCAGGACATGCAGTCATTTCGTCATGCTGGAAGCAGAGATAATATCAGCCTAGTGAGGATCGAGAATTCGGGTGGTTGGTAAGTGTTTACTTGAAATATATAGCAAATAGTTGTATAACCCAATTCAAAACTTTAGTACCGAATCTGGACAGCTTACTGATGTGTAAAAAAATGTCCTTTCTTCGATACGTACTTGTTTTGTGGATCGTTCAGTGCACACGCTGTGCTCACAAAATCGCCACCTCCCACACTAACTGTCCACACAGCCAGTCAGCACCTCATAGTGTGCCGAGGGCAGGGAAAGAAAGGAAGCCCCAGACAAAACAAGCCTTCACAGGCATGCCAGTGCGGCTTGATTAGTAAGTAACGGACACAGGTTCTCGTCTGCAATAGAAGTTTAGGTTCGCTGTTGGCTAGCTGAGGCGTTTAGCATGGATTTGTGTCGTCATTTTCAAATTCTGCACTGAGCAATGGCTGTTTCCGGTCGAGTTTGTGGCGACTGTAGGCGATATGCACACGCCGTTTGGTTCATAGCACTCATGAGTTTCTTCGAAACGAACGCTCATTCATTCAAAGTCACAACCGTGTCCCTTTCGTGGAGTAATTTGTCCACTTTGGGACCAACTATCGGTATTTTTGCTCCCACCTCAACGATATTTTCCGCCATGTTGTGACGTAGTATCGCCACTGTGGTTAAACCCCCAAACACCCACCCACTCACCCTCAAGGAAAAGTTTTCCACACGCAGTTGTATGCCTGTCATACGTACTGAGGCTTTAAAAAGTCAATTTTTTCTTTTATATGATATGCAGCATCATGGCAATGAATATGTTTGTGTGGCTTACAAGCTGCGGAAGTTGGTAGTGGTGTCGAAAAAAATGGCGTACCGCCGGCCGAAAACCCAAGAACGCTTAGGAGTTTTAATTATTCCCAAAACTGAGGATTTTGTAAAGGGTAACAGGCCGTTTTCAGTAAATTTGATCACAATTATGATTGATAGAGATCTCTCTCTCCCTCTCTCTCTCTCTCTCTCTCTCTCTCTCTCTCTCTCTTTGTGTGTGTGTGTGTGTGTGTGTGTGTGTGTGTGTGTGTGTGTGTGTGTGTGTGTGTGTGTGACATTTGCTGTGTCTTTTATCGTTCTCTCTGGCATTAATTTCATACCATGTTATTAAGTTTTTACTTGATTTTATTTGATGTTCTTAACTTTGTTCGCGCCTAGAGCTCGATGAGTATAAGCGCTTATTAATATCCAGTAGTAGTAGTAGTAGTAGTAGTAGTAGTAGTAGTAGTAGTAGTATATGATGAAATTAATAAAATCTAGTCACAACACAGATGATGCTGGACAAAGGTGGGTTAACACAAAAAGTAACCACACAGTCACACTAGCGAAACATGCGTGAAACCGATGTTGTTCATCCATTACGCACAGTGGGTGGTTTGCATACTAGATCGTCAGTATCACCCAGCGCCTGGTGGTTTTTGCCCTCGCTACGAGACCCACGATAGTCATAGACAGACAAAAACAGACAAGATGTCTGGTCGAGTTTCGGCGATAAGAGCATTAGATCTTTCCACATGGGACTATACTGCCTCGGTGGTCTCTGCCGGTAATGTGACACGCGACAATGTAAGAAGAACCCACTTTAAAAAAGTTAGTTAGTTAGTTAGTTAGTTAGTTAGTTAGTTAGTTAGTTAGTTAGGGCTTAACGCCGCGCAAGCAACAATGACTATTTCGCGGCTAAAAAAAATAATAAAAAAATTTAAAAAAGCCCTTATCTAAGATCTTTGACACACTCACACTGTAGACCGTGTAGTGTATACCGTTGCAGGTGTATGCACGTGTACATACATACGTGTACAATGGACGACTCCACTCCAGTCAGTCAATAGGGTCAAGCCCCCACAATTCAGCCAATCGCGTCCCCGCGGCATAATCATAGCGAGCACAACACATGGCATGGTCTGGCAAACTTTCCTCCAGACACAACAACGAGCACGTTTAGTTTGATATGACTGAATTATGAAAAGCAGTAAGTCCATTGACATCGTTTGAGGAAAAAGACCATTACGTCAGTCTCTTTCATCTTGAAATCACCCCCCTTGTCCCGTAGGATGACGTCATGGACGTACTGTGTTTTGTCAATACCCGGCAGAGTAAAGGGGCGGGGCTTCGGCCTTGGGGCTTGCCGAGTGGAGTCGTCTATTGTCAAATCACGTATTCAGTTACATGTGATTGCAGGGCCCGTATGTAAAAGTCGAGGTTAATTTAACCCACGGCTACGGGCCTAACCCAGACTAGGACAAAAGAAACCCCAAAACAAAATTCAATTTTAAAAAAGGAAGCGAAGAAAGGAAGAAGAAAAAATCCCTCTAACGGCAACTTGGTGGAATGGGCCCGCTTCTTGATTTTAAAAAAAAAAAATTTAACCCTAGAGCTAGTTTAGTTCGAGGTTAGACTCTAGCCCGGAGCTAAAAGCCCTAACCTCGACTTTTACATACGGGCCCAGGGCTGCTCAGTTTGACGTATTGCGTCCTTCGTCCGTAGTGAGAAGTGAACCCTAAAGACTACAACGAGCGCTAATATTTTTTATTATTATTATTATTTTAAAAATCTTGATTCCGATTCTAGCCAACGATCTTCCATCCACTGACAATAATAATAATAATGAGTATTGTATAGGCGCTTTACCCAGTTTCATGAATCGGCTCAAAGCGCCGCGAACTGAACCCAAACACGCACGCTCACGTGAATCACACACATTCTCTCACACACTGGACATAAACACATTACAATCACGTGGTGCAAAGGGTCCGCTCAGCTATTTAAGTTTCGGAATTCGCAGATCAGTTCGCAGATTTGTCACCGCCAAAAGCAGTTAGTCCGTCCCTCCTGAGCACTGGTTTGTCTGTGTCGTATTGAACTGTATCAACGCAGACGCCGTGCCACATCTGAAACAGACGACTCCTCTCGGCAAGACCCGAGCCGAAAGCCCCGCCCCGTTCCTCTGTCGTGTATTGGGCAAAACACAGTACGTCCGTGGCGCCACTCTATGGGAAAAGGAGTGATTTCAAGATGAAAGCCATTGACGTAATGGTCTTTTTCCCCAAATGACGTCAATGGGCTTACCGCTTTCTTTCCACGCTTCAGTCCTATCGGACTACACATGCTTTTCTCTTTGTAGTGTCTGACAAGAACGTTTTGCCAGACAATGCCACATGTTGTGCTCAGTATGCTGCGGCACGCGATTGGCTGAACTCTGGGGGCTCGCCCCCTTCGATTGACAGCGGAGGAGTGTAGTCGTCTACCAGGGAAGCCCGGATAGGCGGATGGTAGAATCGTTTGACTTTCAATGCTCGGGTCGCGAGTTCGAGCAGCGACTGGGGCGAAATATTTTGTGCTGGCCTTTTTCTCGTTGCCCCGTCTTTGAATCACCTATATGTGGTGGAAAAGGCCGTTAAAAACCCTCGGACGCCCACCCGAGGATGCTCTGCAAAATGAAGAAAAGCAAATCAACAGTCACAATCGCCTAGCACTAACTGTTTGGTGGTGAAAACACGTCAACACTACGGCCGGAAAACGTGTTTACGTCGATACATTGTTTCCGAGACTTAACATACTGTAAAATACTGGACGGGCCGGGTTGTGCGACTACGCTCGTGGGCAGGGCCGGAGGTTCACAGAAATTTACCACCCTTGGCTGTTAAAAAAAAATAATCGAGAGAAAACACTTTGGGAAGCTTGTTTGCAACCGTATACAACAGTTTCTGAGACAAGAAGAATGAACCAGGAGCGTGTACTATTGAAGGGTACGTGGTCCCCCACACCAGCAGCGAGACAGCTAGTAAATCACCGCGCGCCATTCACAAGAAACAGAGACTGATTGTCGCGCCCTCTGGGGACTGGCTGCTCCAAGGGAAACAACCTGTTTTGGGACCGAATTACCGGCTTCACACCATGACGCATCACGAAATGCGGGGGAGACCTTTAGCAAAGTTACCATGCCAACTTTTCTTTTCTTTTTTTAAAAGCAATTTGTCAGATTCAGTGTTCTTGTGGTACTTTTTTTCCAGTTTATTCAATGCTTGAACGTGTTTTGTTTACCGTGATCAGTTGCGACCAAACTCAAACGAAAACGGATGGCGTGTTACCGTCAAGGGAATGCTCACAATTTTTTTTTTCCTTTTTTGTGTTTGTTTGTTTGTTTTTTCTTGTTTTTTGGAACAGTCTGTATATCATACATACGTACAAACATACATACATGAGTATTGTATAGGCGATTTACCCAAGTTCATGAATCGGCTCAAAGCGAGGCGAACTGAACCCAACACGCACGCTCACGTGAATCACACGCATTCTCTCACACACTGGACACACTGGACATAAACACGTGGTGCGAAGGATCAGCTCAGCTATTTAAATTTCGGAATTGAGATATTGCATTTATTTTTTTCAAATTTGGGGGGCTGAACATTTCCAAAGCAGAGGGGGAGGGAGCCGGAGTACCCGGAGAGAACCCCCGACGATCGGCCCGAATGATCGGTGCCACATACGAGAGTTAAAAATGCTTTGTCCCGAGTGGGACCCGAACCCCTTACCTCTCGCATTGGTGACAAGTCTCTTAACCACTAGACCACCGACCGCCCCATACACACACACACACACACACACACACACACACACACACACACACACACACACATACAAACCACCGACCGCCCCATATGCGCGCACGCACACACACACACACACACACACACACACACACACAGACCACCGACCGCCCCATATGCACACACACACACACACACACACACACACACACACACACACACACACATGCCAACGCGGTTACATGGAAATCTGCCTAAAAATCATACGGACACAGGCTGAAAACAGCATGCATACACATTTCCCTTTTCAGTTACTGTCAGGTCCGTACCTAGCATGGGACAGAACTTCTGGTAATAACTCCACAACCCCATTCAGACGTGATCGATATGCAAAGAGGTTAAAAACAAACCGGCGATCGGCATTCAACTTTTTTCTCTCTCATTTGTGCTGATGGGATGCTGTGTGCATGTGTTTACAAATTAACAGGCTCTTTCTACGGCCGGTCCCATTCTGCACGTCTTCTGCCATAATTGTGGTTGTAACTTAACTCTTTTTGCACTGCGTGCATTGAAAACAACTTGGCACGATGCTCGTGAGAGAGAGAGAGATGAAACGTTGATGAAACGTTTTTTATTCAGGATAGAGCATTTAGGCATTGCTGCCTATCTTACATGCTGTCCTGCTATTCTACATTAAAGGGTATTGAAAAAAAAAATCAAAACAAACAAACAAACAAACAATGAAAAAAAAGAAAAAAAGTATAAACTATCTAAGGGAAATACAGGAGAGAAAAATACACACGATAAACAAATCAAAACATACGTGGCATGTGCTGATGATACTGGATGTATGCCAAGTAAGAAATTTACAGTCGTCTCTAATATTGCAAAACATGTATGTAACACATTTCTATATATATCGTCAGATAAGCGTATCGTGTAGAATTTGTTTGAAGTTTATGAATTTGGAAACGTTTTGGATACTCAGTGGTAAAGAGTTCCACATGGATGCCCCTGAGAAAGACAGGCTACATTTATATATATCAACCCTTGGACGAGGCACTGGGAGCAGACTGTTCCTTGTGTTATGTTGTTTATCATGTTCGAAATTAAATAGTTGATGGAGATATGTTGGGGCTTTGTAGTAAACAATTTTGTGCATCAGTAAGCATTTGTTAAACTTCAGATGCTGTTTAAGAGGTAGAAGTTTGAGGATTTTAAACTTTTGGTCGGTACTATAATTACCCGAGTGTAAGAGTTTGACAGCGCGCCGGTGAACGGAGTTTACCTTTTTGAACTGATTTTCGCTGCACTCGTCCCACAAAGTGGACGCAAAATCTAGATGACTTTGCACGTGGGCATGAAAGAATAGCTTGCAGATGTCAGGGCTAACTAGGCGACTTAGTTTGGATAGCAAGAATACATTTTTTGACAATAATTTACAGAGACCATCAACATGCGTTTCCCACTTTAGTTGGTCGTCAATTATGACACCTAGTAGACGGTGGTTCGAGACCTGCTCGATAGACTCGAACCCAACTGACAACCGTAGGGGAGATAGTTTGCGTTGGTGTTTTTGGCGCGTTGTAATTAGCATGCTTTTGGTTTTGGTGGTACTAATTACCATGTGGTTGGCTTTACACCACTGGGAGATTTCAGTGAGGCTGTGCTGCAATACTTCGTTTACTTTTGACTCATGCACATCCGACGCATGGAGCGTGGAGTCGTCAGCAAACATATCACAGCTTACATTAGGGTTTGAGATGGAGAGGGGCATATCATTGATGAATAAACAAAAGAAAATCGGGCCAAGGATAGAGCCCTGGGGCACACCGAGCTTAACAACACCTTCCTCAGAAAACGCACCATTTAGATAGACTTTCTGCCTTCTACCTTGGAGATATGAGGAAAATAAGGAGATTGTCTTAGGATCAGGGATATATAGGGACAATTTCTTTAACAAAATGCTGTGGTTCACCAAGTCAAAGGCTTTTTTCAGGTCAAGAAAGACCGCACCAGTTAGTTGGGATTTGTTGATGGCAGATAGCCAAGTGTCGACGATGCGGACAAGTGCGGTGTGGCACGAATGTTGAGGGCGGAAACCAGATTGGAGCGGATTCAAAAGATGTTGTTTTTCTAGGAAACTGAGCATATGGTTATGGATATGTCTTTCCAGAGGTTTGGACAGGACTGATAAAACTGAAATCGGACGGTAGTCACTGAGATTGTGGAGATCTTTACTTTTCGGAATAGGCACTACTTTGGCTTTCTTGAGTTCGTCTGGAAATATACTGTGTTGGAGTGACAGATTATAAATATATGTGAGTGATTCCACAATGTAGGGTAGTGACAACTTAAGGATGTTAATGTTAATTGCATCAGGACCACACGCCTTGTTCTTTATAGCAGAGATTGATTTCCCAACTTCATAGACTGTCATGGGTGGAACAGAGAAAGGACTTTCTTTTGCTGACTGACAGTGACTGCGGAGTTCTTCAGGACATACATAGTCGTCAGGGTTATTGAGATTAGATTGGACTATGGAATCAGTAATGTTTAAAAAATGATTATTAAAATCGTTCGGTGAGAGTTCGGATGGAATGAATGTACGTTTTGTTTTTTTGCCCCGGGTAAACATGTTGATGGCTTTCCAAATATTCCGACTGTCTTTTCCGTCCGCTATGATTTGCTCTGCAAAAGATTTCTGTGCCCTTCTAACTAAAGATTTAACCATATTCCGTTGCTTTTTGAACTCGTCAATTTTGTTTTCTTTTTTAAGGTTATCTCTTAGCTTCATTGCCTTCTTTATGTCATCTGAGAGCCATGGCGGCATGGAGGGATGTTTTACTCTTTTTTCTCTAATAGGTGCGTGTTTATCTAAAACATCGAGGAACAGTCTGTACCAGCACGCCAGCGCCTCGTTTGGGTCGTTGTAATGGTATACATCGCAGAATGGTGCAATAGCAAGGTCCATGAGAAAGGTTTCTTCATTGAACTTTTTAAAACATCTGTACCTAATGGACGTGTGATTTTTGGGAATTGGCTTGTCACGTTTCGTTGACAGTGAAAAACATACAGGAAAGTGATCGCTAATGGAGATGGAGGGTACATGTACATTTTTCACGGCCGTGGTATTTGTAGTATATATGTGGTCTATAAGCGTGGTGGAGGAAGATGCAACTCTGGTGGGTGACGTGACCATTTGCTTAAGACCAAATAAAGAGAAGGTATATGTCCATGCTGTGTTGGTGGGTTTCATCAAGTCAATATTAAAATCACCCAGGATGTGTACGTCACCTTTGCAACAACTAACCTTGTCCATCATGGAGAGAGACAGACAGACAGACAGAGAGAGAGAGAGAGAACAATGGAAGAAGTTATAGGCATACAGGCAATTTTCAAACTTGCCGTTGCAACGCTACCATAAAAAGAAAAAGAATTAAAAGAAAAAAGTATAAGACCAGGAAGTCATACAAGAAGTAATTCATATAAAAACAGAAAAGTATCGTATACTTTACTTTAGAGAGAGAGAGAGACACACAGACAGACAGAGACACAGGCAGACACACAGACAGACAGGCAGACAGACAGAGACTTTTGCACAACGCCCATAATGACAAGGTGCGTGTAAGAATCATATAGACAATATAAAAAATAAAGAAGTCATGCGGGAACAAAAAAAAAAGCGAGAAAACGCAGCCGAGAAAATATTTAAATGTCGATGTTAACCGAGGAGGCAGGGTCAGAGAGAGCCTCGGGGTGTGTGTGTGTGTGAGAGAGAGAGAGAGAGAGAGAAAAAACAACGGAAGAAGTTACAGGCATACAGTCCATTTATAAACTTGCCGTTGCTATGCTAACCTAAAAAGAAAAAGAATTAAAAGAAAAAAGTATAAGACCAGGAGGTCATACAAGATGTAGTTCATATAAATACAGAAAAATGCCATCTTATACTTTACTTAGAGAGAGAGGGGGAGAGAGAGATAGAGAGAGAAACAGACAGACAGACAGACAGGCAGGCAGACAGACAGACAGAGACTTTGGCACAACGCCCATAATCACAAGGTGCGTGTAAGAATCATATAGACAATATAAAAAATAAAGAAGTCATGCGGGAACAAAAAGCGAGAAAACGTAGCCGAGAAAATATTTAAATGTCGATGTTAACCGAGGAGGCAGGGTCAGAGAGAGAGAGAGAGAGAGAGATTTTGATTTTACAACGCAATACAATCCAGTACAATGCAATACAATAGAACTTCGTCGTCTGCTTCTCCGGAAATTGGTAAGAAATTTCAAGCAGTTTTCATTAATGAGGCCCCTGTGATTCTAGCGATTTTTCACTCACAGCTTGCTCAGTGTTCATGCACTTTTCCTCTACAATGTAACATTTACAGCGAATCATTTGTGCTACCTGTCTGCCTACTGCTTGGATGGCGTCGTCTAGAAAAAGGGCCTAAAAGCGCAAATCAAATTCATGACGCTTAGGTCCTTTTCCAGATGAGGGCAGCCTTCCTAAAGAAGCCACTCAGCGTCATCACGATAGACAATGAAAAATAACACTCTACTCTCTAGACGCCGATGCCTCTTTCTCTGACATGTCAAACTCGTGGAAGCGCATGATAACAATTGTTGTTAAGACAATAAAAGATAGATACCGGTACCTCTTTCTCTGATATTACAAACTCATAAAGGCGCGGAATTATTGTTAATTTCTTATAACGAAGGGTAGTTTTGCGTTTATTTGATGATTCACCGTCCACATTCTCGTTCGTTATGAGAAGGCTGTCTTGTCTTTTTACCTCAGTGTGATTGCTATGGCAACACTCCGTGATTATTGCAAACGTGCAGATGAAGCCGATATCCAGTGCATTGGAGTGCGCTAGATCTGCGCTGACTGGGAGGTGCGAAAAAGTTGAGGGCGGGTTGGGAGATGGGGGGAGAGGGTAGGGGTGAAGGTCAGCGTGTGTTGGGGAGGGGGCGGGGTGGGGGACGACAAAGCTCTAGATAACGCTGTTTGCAAGATACAACGCTGATCGTGAGGCTGGAAGTAGAACAAGAACATTGCATTGACCTATGTACGAGCCTCTGATGTTGCATCTAACTGGTCAAGAGCACAGACTTCTTTCTACTTTTTCTAGAACGATGTCGCACGCAAGACGCGCTTCTAGATCCTTCAAATAATAATAATGACGACGGTTTATATGGCGCCTCTCCTTTCGGAAGCTTTAAGCGCCTTACAAACGGGTGAGAAGGATGGAGGGGGGGGGGTGGTGGTGAGGGGGAGGTTTGGGTGTTGGGAATTTAAACGTCCTTTTCCACCACCTAAGGGTGATATCAAAGAGGAAAAAGGCTAGCACAAAAATGTGGCCCCAGTCGGAACTCGAACTCACGACCCGAGCATTGAGATTCCAGCGCTCTACTATTCGGCTATCCCGGTTCGCCGGTGGGGTGGGGAGAGCCGCGCAAGCAACACAGGCATCGATCTTGCAGCTAGGCAGGAATAGTAGAGCAGCCCAAGCAACAAAGACTATCTTGAGACAAAAAGGAAGGGAGGGGGGGGGGTACAAGAATGCAAACAGATAGATAAACAGTTTCAAGCGCTATAAAACACAAATCACCCTCAAATGTTACGTGACATTCACCATGCCTTCAGCTGAATATTTCATGCTGCAAAATGATGATGGCACATACTCGAAAGGTAACGTTATGAATTCCCAGTCTGTGTCTCGTATCTATAAAGTCCTCTTTATCTTCTACAACTCATTTACGAAACAAAACCGATAACGAAGTTGGTGCTGGCTGATTAATAAAGTCGTTTGCGATTCTCTCCTTCTACCGTTAGCATTAAGGTGCAGGGTCTCCTGCATGTCCTAGGTTTATACTGCCCCGTCGACCAGTTTGCATCATTTGTCCAAAGTTACATTTTTGGTGTTTTTTTTTTCGCGTAGTGCAGGCACACTCAGCCGCGAATTAATCTTTGGTGCTTGCGCGGCTTAAAGCCCGAAATGACACTCACTCATTCCTTCTATCGTGTGATGAAAAAAAAGGTTTAAGCGCCTGTCAAAACCATGGAGAATGGGCCCTTTCGCCACTGACATGGCGGAAGCAGTCCACGCTTGAACGTGCTTTGAACTCGTCTCTCTACCGGTGACAATTTCGGAATTTTTCTTGCAATGATTACGCTGCAGGTGGTACGGACACTTTATCCTTGGCGTGGGAATCCCCCTTTATCGAGTGTGATCGCGTTTGCCTTTAATGGGCTTTGTGTTCCAACGGTAAATTGTGCCTAGTTATAGGCTTTCCCATTTTATGCTTCGTCCCAAATTTGGCGTTAGAGTCGGGTTTCTCTCGGTATCTAATTGAGTTTTGTTTTTTGTCTCATTTCCTGTATTTTATTGAAGGCTCATTTTCGACTACGCATCTCTCTCTCTCTCTCTCTCTCTCTCTCTCTCTCTCTCTCTCGCTCGCTCGCTCGCTCGTTCGCTCGTGTGCGCGAAAACAGGGCCTCTAGGCAGTTGTCTGCTGTTGCAAAAACAGGAACAAAAGCCATTGTCCGGACTCATGTTAAAGCACCGGTTGTACAGTACATTTGCCAAGTCTACACTGTTATGCCTCCCATGAAACCTAGCGCACATTCTGCGTATTTTGCAATGTCTCTTGTTTTCGGTTTCATTTGCTGGCAAGATTTTGCTTTTATCAATTATTCCTACCTTTTCTTGTGCGTTTGTGTTTGACGGATAATAACAACGTGACAAAAAATCACTGTTGCGAAATGAGCGTATGAAAAATGATCGGTGTTTTGTTATGAATTGACAAGATTACCGGAGCGGACCGGTTTCGCGAATTACGGAACACAAAATCTCTGTTTACGAGGAAATGAGACACAGATCTGTCTTGTTTTGAAAGTGATACACAATAACAACGGGACTTTCCTGGGTCTCAGCGGAAATCTTGTTACGTGCGATTGTGCGCAGTCATTGCACCAAAACTCCAGCAGCCTCAGTTGGAGGTCTCACATCATTATTTTGTGTATGAGAAATATGTCTAACTCCGTCAGCAGAACCCTCGGAGTAGTAATAAGCGTGTTGTTGTTGTTGTTGTTGTTGTTGTTGTTGTTGCAGTTGTTGCTGTTGTTGTTGATTTTATTTTGTTGTTGATGTTATTTTGTTGTTGTTTTGTTGTGTTGTTGTTGTTGTTGCAGTTGTTGTAATTGTTTTGTTGTTGTTGTTGATGTTGTTGTCGTCATCGCTGTTGATGATGTTGTTGCCGCTCCTGTTGTTATTGTTGTTGCTGTTGTTGTTGTCGATGTTGTTGATATTGTTG
>JACVVK020000202.1:257500-270000 GCA_018292915.2 Batillaria attramentaria
TGTTTGGTCGCTGGACGAATATCTATACAAGAAAAGGATACGATTGACGCTGAGTAACGCTCCGTGAAAATAATCAAAATATACACTTTATCCTCACTCGCCACAGTGCATGAGTGTCTCAGTCGGTGGACGAATATCTATACACTAGCAGAGTACCCGGCTTCGCTCGGGTATACATGTATACCAGTTTACTTGTTGTTACTTGTGTCAATCCACTTTAATGCTGTCGGTCCACACCCTTCACTGTCACAGTATCATTGTCATACTGTCAACAGCACTGCCAACCTCACACACACACACACACACACACACACACACACACACACACACACACACACACACAACTTGATAGACTTTATTTTGTTTCTTTATCCTGTGTTCTCCCCCAAGTGTCCCTGTAGGCTCATGGCAAATTTGGTGGCAATCGGCTGACTCGTTTGGACGCCACCCCCCAGACACACAGACACACACACACACACAGACGCTAGCCGCTTATTATATAGAAGAAAAAGATACGACTGACGCTGAATAACGCTCCGTGAAAATATACACTTTATCCTCACTCGCCACGGTGCATGCGTTTCGCAGTCCAAAATGCCCAACTCTGACACTATACGACATGCGTTTTCTCTCGAGGATCAGAGTTTGCTCAATAGGAAAAAATCGAAACCTAAATATCTTTTTGGTCGCTGGATGAATATCTATAATTATAAGAAAGGATACGATTTACGCTGAATAACGCTACGTGAAAATATACACTTTGTCCTCACTCGCCACCGTGCGTGCGTGTCTCAGTCGAAAATGCCCAACTCTAACACTATACGACATGCGCGTCTTTAGGGATTCCATCAAGTGCCGTTACACATTATCCAGCTCAGCTACTGAACGTCATTGGAAAGTTTAGGTAAGCCGTCAATTTTCTTACATTTGCCTGACGTTTCGCTGTGCTTAGCGACCAAGAGAAAGGCATAGCGACCGAAAACTTTTGGGGTTTTGTTTTTGGTTTTTTTTGTGTGTTTGCTTGTTTTTTTGTTTCGATAGCCCCAACCCTCGGGGATTTTCAATCAAAGACGGTTGTCCGAAGTTGCACACAGCCTACCTTGGTGACGACTGAGGAAAATGTCGGCTTTCAAAAATTTAGCACCATGGTGGAAGGGTTAAAAGTAGCCTCATCTTGTGTAACATGCTTAAAAACAACGAAATTTTCGTGAAACTTATGAGAAGGAGATGTATCTGTTCGTGTACTCCTTGGTCAAAAGGCCTAAAATGCAATAATTCCATTTCTGATGTCTTGCCAATGGTAATGACAGCTCTTGTTGGTTTGCTCGAAAAACGAGAGAGAGAGAGAGAGAGAGAGAGGCAAAAATGCACAGCGGTGTGAAATTAGCAGAATCATCTTGGAAAACGACCCATCTTCAAAGATTTGCAATTTTCCTGACTCTTCTTTGACAGCCAGCTACGGCAAATTTCTAATGATTCAGAAAGACACCCCCCCCCCCCCCCCCCCCCTCCCCCCCCCCAAATCATAGCAAAAATCCCGCTGTCATTACTGATCATTTCAAAGTACCCAGGCACTGGGAACAGTAATACTTTTATATCTCCTTTTTCAGGGACACCAAGTTTACCGTCGTCGTGGAAGAAGGGCTCAAACGCCATAAATTTGGGATTTGATAAAAGTTTACGCCCTTTTAAGAGATGACGGTAGCAGTACTTTGGTGCATTGATTTTAGCATCAACAAAGTTACTTTTTCCACATGGAACTGTGATCCGTCTTCGTATACTTTCAAAGGATTTTTCTGGCACGTGTAATGAAGCGATACGCGAAGCACGGGGAGGGTTCATTCTTAGAGAAATGTGTTTCACAGCTTTTCCCTTCGTCCTTTTCTGCAGATAAGAAATGATTGAAAATAAAATCTTGCGTGACCGACCTTGTTCTCCGTGATAGAAGTCAATGACTCTAAACCTTTTTCATGTGAGTAGTCTCCTGTTGGATGCAACAACTGCGTGTGTGTGCGCGTGCGTCCATGCATTGTGTGTGTGTGTGTGTGTGTGTGTGTGTGTGTGTGTGTGTGTGTGTGTGTGTGGTTATATAGCCTGTATCAGACACCAGTTAGGTACACCTATGAGACGAGAAAAATCCAGATAAGCGAGCGAGGGCGTGCTCTACAGAGAGAGAGAGAGAGAGCGCACATCGTAGCAAAAATATCATAGGATATTCACCAATATTCAACCGCAGGCAGAATCGACATTCTCCTTTGCTTCGATGTTTGTCATCCGGTGAAAGTTCTGTCTTGTGGGTTTTCGGATTTCCAACTTACCAGTCACTAATCATATTCAGATCATGTGAAAGGTTTTGCCCAGAGCTATCGGTAACCCCATTTCAACCTATACAATACAAGGATTCAGACTTGGCTGAGCTGACCAGTACAGGCTGGGCCTTGGTCGGAACTGGTAACACACACAAATCCGATTATCTTGCAGGAAGAATATAGAATATAATATTTGATTGCCCAGCCTTGTCTTCTTCCTCTGGACTCGCGTTACCTCGCGTATATCGAGTTGATTCTAACGCCGGGGATGAGAACGGACAATGCAGCACAGCACGTACGAAGCGCGGCTTTAGACGGAAAGTAAACTCCGTCTAGAAGCACTGACAACACCAGGCAGTGCCCTCTGCCTGCTAGCGTCACTTCCTGCCCCTGCAAGATAATGCCCGCAGGATTGGGCAAGGCACGAAGAATGGCCACTCATCTGTTTACCGGGGTTCTGCCGACTGCGGGATGAAATGATTGCTAGAGCCCGTGTTGTCAGGGGCCGGGTCTTGTGGAAGAATTGTCTCGGAGACGCCTCGGGCTGGTGAAGCGGGAAGTACTGACGTTGTGTAGACTGAAAAGTCCGTGTCGCGAGCCAGTGTATATGGATCTGATGTACGCAAATTTGACTGTCTTTGCACTGTGCGCGAAATCTGGGAGCACAGCCAAGCCCTTATGGGACTTGTCATATAAAATGTGGAACAAAACAGTAGTCGTCAAACTGTAATGCATTTGATTACCTCTGCATATCATTATTTGAAATCTGTGATCATAGATCACTGAGTCGTTGCTGGAGTTTTTTGTCACGTAGAATGTAGAAAAGAAAGTGAGATCGTGAAACTACTTAAAGTTTTGGGCAAATTGAAATTATTTTTTAGATTACGCTGTTCGTTTTCCGGTTCTCTAATGATGCGTGGTCTGATTTCTTTAACAGTTTAAATTCTTGAGTTCGACACCTCTGTTCAGTTGGTTTTGTTCGGTTTTGGTTTGGTTTTAGTGTATTTGTTGTTTTGTTTGTTTTTTAATGTTGAACGGCAGATCCGTCACTGATATACTTACGTAGTCCAGTTCTTTTTGGAAAGGCGTCGGCGAGCCGGAATAGCCGAATGGTAGAGCGTTAGACTTTCAATGCTCGGGTCGTGAGTTCAAATCCCGGCTGAGGCCAAAGATTTGTGCTGGCTTTTTTCTCGTTGCCCCGTCTTTGATATCACCCTTACGTGGTGGAAAAGAACGTTAAACTCCCAAATATCCACCCACCCAGCCTCCGTTGTCACCAACAAGATCCAGCACTGAACCAGTATAAGGGATATAACCGCTGATGCTAATCGTTACTACATTCACCCGTTTGCACCTAATGTTGGACACCAGTTCTCTGGTTGAAAACAAATGATCTCTGATTGGCTAAGAAAAGAAAATACTGGCTCTAGGGAGGTCTGTGGATCTCAGACCTCCAACAGAGTTGTCTGCTCATTACCAACAACCACGGACAAGCTGCATGCCCACGCGAGAGGGCGCTTCAATTATGATGGCTTTTCCGGCAAGCAGGACCACCATCATCAACAAATCTCAATTGTTTATCTCGATCATGGACGACAAAATGTCAGTGACCTCTCTCTCTCTCTCTCTCTCTCTCTCTCAGGCGGGACGAGGAGCACGTGTTGTTCCTATCACCTGTACAGCACTTTACTGACTGGAGAGGTCGTTAAAAGCCTGGAACCACCAACAACGAACAAGTGATAGCATCAGCTGACGAGGGGGAGGGGGAATTGGTAGGAAGGAACGGAAGGGGGTGGGGGTGGTACGAAGCGCTGTCGGGGTGGGATGAGTCGGGTGTAGGGCAAGTTAGAACGGTAGTTTGGGCGACCCGCTCCTTTCTCTCGAGAAATCGAAGAGGTCTGGCCAGACTAGCGAAATCCACGCTGGTGGAGAATTCTGAACACATCTTCCTTCACCAGTACGCAGGTTTTGGAGCGCTCAGTGTGGTCGCCGCGTCATCTAGTACGCTTTTGTTTGCTCAGTACCAGGATTGCAGACGCTGTCACTGTCCAGGTGTCTAAATGACGTGATGATAGTCACCACGGAAACAACTCCGAACGACCTATGAGCATGAAAATGGTTGCATCAGCCCCTTTAAGTCACGGTCAACCAACAAAACTTCACACATGTGTTTATATGAAGTTAGAGACTGCAATAAAAGCAGAAAACCCTGCTCTTGCGAGTGTACGTGAATGATTCAGACAAAATGCCCAATATTCGAGCTACACCCCCCAGGCACTAACCGACCCAAAATTCGAACCTCTGATCCGAGATTTGAAAGTCCAATTCTCTTTTAGCTCGGTTATCCCGGCTCCGCTGACGTCAATAAAGCCGAAAGCGTGAAGTACCAGACCGAAGAGTAAGAGGCCCATAAACGACTTGTCAGAATAACTCAGAAACACAGTTTTTAGTACCATACAATCCTCCCTACACGCCGTCGAAATAGTGTCCTGTGAAAGTCGGCCACAGCGTGCAGACCACACCCGATCGATGCGAGGGTCCTCTCTGGGCTAGCTCCCGTTTACTTATAATTCAAACAGATGAGTTTATTTTGGACTTTGGTACCACCAGGGGGCCCGCTGATTTTGGTAATTCCATCTCACTACTCATTTACAACGCGATGGGCGAATCTGAATTGGCCATAACCTACGCCAGTACGGACCCATGAAAACTTGTGATATTTCTGTTTCCTTGATGATTGTGTCTGCGTCTGTCACGATGCGATAATTTATAATGGAGGAGTACAAAAACTTTTAAAGTGCATGGCAAATGAAAAATGTTGAACAAAAACAAAAATGGCATAGCCGTAAATTTCAGTTTTACGGTGTTCTACTTCCCCCCCCCCCCCCCCCCCCACAAAAAAGTACCTTCTCACTATCCCTTAGAATTTCCTGTAAACATGGTAGCTTTTCGAGCGTGACTTTTGCGCTAGGATCCACAGCTTACGAGACAGCTCGTTCATCTGGTTAAGTGTTCGACTCAAGTTTCGGAGCCCTCCCCCCCCCCCCCCCCCCCGACTCCTGTTCCACCCCCTCTCCCTCCCTCCCCATACCTCTTCACCCTGTCTGAGATTTTGGTTAGTTAGTTAGTTGGGGGTTTAACGTCCTTTTCCACCACATAGGGTGATATCAAAGACGGGGCAACGATGAAAAAGCCAGAACAAATATTTGGCCCCAGCCGGGATCGAACTCACGACCCGAGCATTAGAAGGCCAACGCTCTACCATTCGACCACCCCGGCTCCCCTGAGATTTTGGACGACATTCGCAAGTAGAAGGGGTTCACACACACACACACACACACACACACACACACACACACACACACCCTTTCAACACCACAATCGTTTTTCTAAGACAATTGCTTCACCTACAACCAGGTCTGTCTGGATGCAAATTCACTGAACGCTCAATGTTTATTCATGGGAACTTTCCTCCCATTTTTTAAAAAGTGCTTGGACTCTGTTGCTGTCTGTTGTATCGACTGATTTGTCTGTTGGCTGCTTAGTAATTCAGGTCGTTGCCCGCTTTGCTCTTCCCGCACTCTTGACAGTGACTTTGAATGGTGTTTGTTTTAAACATTCACCCGCAGGTGGGAAGCAATGCTATCGGTGGGTGTGTTGATCTAAATACACTTTGGAGCTCAAATGATCATCTCTATAGATGTTGCGATATTGTCACTGGGAGTGTGTTAATAGTTACGGATGAGCCAACTACCGCATGTGAATTTTGTCAACTCTATCTTGTCGTTTTTATACAAATTTTTACACAGTTACAGACATAAAAGTGCAGTCGGACGGGTATACAGGCAAAACATAAAGTACAAGTACATGTAATCCTTACATACATACTTGCATGTATGCATATAAATTCGCACCATGCATGCTAGCATACCTTTTTCCTAAGAACATGGAGAGCCGGGGTGGCCGAATGGTAGAGCGTTGGACTTCCAATGCTCGGGTCGTGAGTTCGAATCCTGGCTGGGGCCAAATATTTGTGCTGACTTTTTCATCGTTGCCCCGTCTTTGATATCACCCGTATGTGGTGGAAAAGGACGTTAAACTCCCAAACACCCATCCCCCACCCGTTTCCTAAGTGATGTGTGAGGATGAGAATGAAGTTGGTCTGACCCAGCATGTGTTAATCAAGTACTTAATAACAATAACCAAAAAAAATGTGTGAAAGAAAAAGAAAATACACACAGACGGCACTCACTGAGGAGGAGAAGTGCGTTCTGCGCACCATACACGTCAGCATCGATGACGCACTTTTTCATCTTTTTCTTACGTCATTGTCTGAGTTACACTTGCAAAATCGTCTCTGCGGGAGATCGGCAGTGACGTGCGTTTGTACCACAGATGCTTGCCTATGAACGTGGAAAATTTAGCCCGTCCTATGATGTTGTTTCCATTACTGTGGAAACAACATAAAAAGGCGTGTGTTTTTGTACTTCTAAATGGGCAAAAACTGCCATTTTTATGCACAGATCGTTCGTATTTTCATAGTATTTCAACTTTGACACCTCCACAGTGACAACGTCTGTCCTGCTGATGGCGCGGCGACCACAAGTGTTCCAGAAGTGTAACAACGGTCGTAGAATTTGAATGTTCGACCGCTCGCGCTGAACAACAACTATATTCTCGTTAATTGCTAGCCGAGATTTTTAAGTCCAAGTTAAAGTCGAAGTCAAAAGATTTTAGTCCTTTCTCCCCTATCGCGATACGAAGGAATAGACAAAGTGAAAGGGAAAGACATGCCTTAGAGGTACAACAATGACATTAAAACAATACGCTAGGTACAAACATAAACCAGAAAAATTAATGCAAATTTGCAGCAAAAAAAAACAAGCTTATAATTATGAGACAACATATCGTAGGACATTCACAAGTGTGGAATACTGTACAGGGTAATCCCCCCCCCCTCTCTCTCTCTCTCTCTCTCTCTCTCTCTCTCGCCGGGGTAGCCGAATGTTAGGGCGTTGGACTTTCAATGCTCGGGTCGTGAGTTCGAACCCCGGCTGGGGTTAAATATTTGTGCTGAGCTTTTTCTCGTTGCCCCGTCTTTGGTATCACCCTTACGTGATGGAAAAGGACGTTAAATTCCCAAACAAGCACCCAACCGCTCGCTGCTCCCGCGTACCATGTCGCTCCTGTCTAGACAGGGTACGCCAAAACTATGCGACAGTGACCATTCAAGCAGTTCTGGAATCTCCCAACACCCACGGTCGTCCTCACAGACAGAAGTATACGTCTTAGTCATACGCGAGAGATTTTCATCACCCAAACGCAAAAAAGGGCGAAACCTTCCACCGATGTCTGCTGCATGCATCAGTCATTCCAGAGATTACAATGTCACCATAAACTGTCGGGGAAAGCTTGAGATTTTGCATTGAGTTCTTATGTCTGCAACGTATATCGTATAAATAACAAGCATGTGACAGTATCTTCTTCCTGCGATGACAACCGTCTGCAGATTTCGCAAGAAAAAGTTTTCGCCCAAGCAGCATGAAAGGTTGGAAAGGTGTCAGAGTGCGTGATGTGTATCTTGGTGCAAGTTTTGGTCACGTGCTCACGCTGTGTTGGCAGATGACAGTGTTCAACGGGCGATACTGAGGATTAATGAACCTGTTGGCGTTACGAAACTAAATCAGATAGCTCCTTTCCACAGGCATCCATAGAGTTCAGTCCTCGCTCCCATGCTGAAAGACGAGAATCTGATGCTTTGATATAGAGCTCACAAGATTAGTTCGAGTGGTTTACCACAAAAAAGAATCACGAGATGTTTCAATTTTTGCCGTAGGTACCAAGCCTCCGGCGAGGTAGCTACGGAAAAAAATGAAACATCAAGTAAGCTTAATCGTGTATGCTTTTTATACCACGAGCATTCAGACTTGTCTTCAAGTCTGCGCACTGATTTGTGAGAATACGTGACGTATGAGTTCCAAATGTTTGAAGTGACGCACTTTCTGCGCGTTTTTGGCTCGTAATATTTTCTCAACGTACTGGAGTGTTTTTGTGAACTCGTAAACCACTGAGTGGGTTATGAAAAGTCGTAACTCACACTTTCCTCACTATTTTCGGACGTAAAGCACTCATCGTTAACTCACTGAAAAATTGCTCTGACGAGTGGTGTAGACTGGCATTAACACATTTTGCCCGAGCTACGACTGTAGCTGGAACAAGATTTCAGTTTCCGTGCACTACGCTACGCCTGTTTTCTAACAGTCAGTAGTGTGTGCCAAATCATCGTTCTGTTCCACCTGTTTGCTAGCCGTTACCAGGTTTTCTTGGAGTGATCTCCCTTAGAAACGGTTTCTGTTTTCGTTGATTTAGCGTTTTGTAGCTTTTCATGAAAGAATGGGGGAGCCGGGGTGGCCGAATGGTAGAGCGTTGGACTTCCAGTGCTCGGGGCGTGAGTTCGTATCCCGACTGGGGCCAAATATTAATTTTGTGCTGGCTTTTTCATCGTTGCCCCGTCTTTGATATCACCCGTACGTGGTGGAAAAGGACGTTAAACCCCCGAACACCCACCCACCCGGCCACCCTCATGAAAGAATGGTCAAAAGAAGGTGGCTTGGTGTCACCGTGGGGGGGGGGGGGTCCAGGCATCTGGCATTAGACATAATTATGAAGGTATAGTGTCACGTCAGTGTAGGAAGGGTCAGTGTCTTTCAACATCGAATATTACCACGTTTCACAGAAGAGAACTGTTGGGGGGGGGGGGGGCAGTTGCACTTCAAGGTGCTCTCGTACGCTTGTAATAGTTTCTCAACGATTAGTAAAGCTCTGAATGCAGTACACTGCCGCGAACGAAAATTCAAACGACCCAAAGCTTTTCTTCTAAACTAGTGACCGCAACATTTTAGCAGACGCCCCTCCCCCTCCCCCCTCCCGCATCCCCCACCCCCCTATCCGCCTCTGTTCGCGTCGCAGTGAGCCTTCTGTTGGCTCCGTGCCGACCTGTCAGCGTCTGTAACTCTGCGTGGTGCAATGATAGACACTGCCAAAAACATACAAGAGCGATTTGTGAGCCCAGATAATAATGACAGCATGTGGAAATATGGGCCTTGCAGAATATCTCTCCTCCTCAAAGACATCTACAAGTTTTTCCAGTTCAGTTTTCCTTCCTAACATGACAGACAACATTAAGTCAGATATTGCTTGTCATCAAGCGTAATAGCTTGAGATTTCTCTGATTTGTGAAATATGGCCAATAACAACTGTCCTTTGTATTTTGGTGTAGAGTTCTTTTCCAGAAATAAACATTTGCGTGCAGAAAGGTCGTAATCTGAGCATAAATCAAGCATTAGAAACCGAACCGGATTTGAAGGAGACACCGGAGAGAAAAGAGAACGATCTTTCATTTGATTGCCTTTGTGTTTAAGGTTTATGTTACGCTGTTCCCTAGAGGTAAGCTTTAAACGCGCCATTATCATGTTTTCTAGGTTTCACAGGAGCCAACTTCTGTTTGGGACAGTTTTGCATGTAAGTGTGTCTGTACGCTCAAAATAGTCTGTCTTAATGATTAGTAGAGTTCTTAATGCGACACAGTGCTATTTACAGGCTCTGCGTAACGGCGAAAATTCAGATTCTCCTACTCAGTAGTTAAGAGTCGCAACACCAGCAGTAGCTTGATACTGATTCGCGTCACGTAAAGCATTCTGTTGGCTCAGAGTCAGCCCGTGAGATGTTGTCACTGTGCAGGTGTCGGAGTGGAACGATTGCTTGACACCACCAAACAAGCTCAAAGGGACCTGTGAACCAAACACAATCTTAAAAAGACTTAGGCTTTTGAATCTCGCCGCTAGGTCAGATGCTGTCTTTGTCAGTATCGCGTATGTTATCGTCTGCCTGTAAATCTGGGAAAATGCGCCCACACTGTCTGTTTTTCAGGGCAATCTTAAAAACGTTCCTTTGTTGCAAAGCCTTCCAGGAATTTCCTGTGAAGCTGGTCAGTTTCGCCAGTGTACGCCTGTCCGTCGTTTGTAAAACTGAGAACACACACCAAAAGTACCCGATGAGCTAGCGGGGTTCGCGTCAGGTCAGTCTGACCTGCGACAGCCCACGCGCGCACGCGTACGAGGTTCCGATTTCAATTGGCTCCATTAGCTAAAGTCAACAACACGTCATCTCCACCACCTAGGCAAATTCTCTCACACCCAGGTAGGAGTATCGTCTAAAAAAAAATAAAAAAAAAACGGATTAGCGTAGCGATTGAGCGAGAAATTGGTGTGTATTTTACTAATTTGTGTTAAAGATACGCCTGCCATCGAATGTGTGTAGGTTTTTGTTGAAAGGTGAAAGCTGCTGGACCAGTGGGGGTAATCCCAACACCATTAATTTTGTTCGAAAATGGACGGCATGTTTCTCAGTATCCAGATTTGCTTTTTTCCCAAATAATTATGTTTCAACAATGGTGTACCTTCCTCTATGCGAACAATTTCCGCAGAGTGTATCTCCGCGCAAAGCAGAAATTGCATAACTGGATATTGAGAAAAATGAGTAACTGACGTCCACATAATAATGATTTTGCATTGCCCATGCCTTGTTACCGCTGTAAACCAGTCTACCTTCGTATTTCCCTGTCTATATTTTGTTTTCCCCTACATGTCGTTAATCGCGTTTTTGTTGGTGCCGATATTGTATGGTGTGGTCCGATCTGGTCTCGTCTAGTCTCGTCTGGTCTCGTCTCGTACGGTTTGGTTTGGTCTCGTCTCGTCTCGTCTCGTCTCGTCTCGTCTCGTCTCGTACGGTATGGTTTGGTCTCGTCTGGTCTGATCTCGTCTCGTCTCGTCTCGTCTAGTCTCGTCTCGTACGGTATGGTTTGGTCTCGTCTGGTCTGATCTCGTGTCGTTTGTCTAGTCTCGTCTCGGACGGTTTGGTTTGGTCTGGCGTGGTTTGGTTTGGTGATTTGGGAGAATCAGGCGTTTCGTTACTTTTACTTCTTCTTTTTCTTCCTGCTTGGTTTGGTTTTTACAACACGCTGTCTTCTAAACATCACATGCGCAGAGCGAAACCGTCCATCATTTTGAACAGGGAGCTAGATAAACTGTCTCTACGGAACACTTACGTTACAAGGCTGACGAAACGGAACTGATATTTATAGTGTGAAAAATCCGCCCTTAACAGCCGCCGAAAAAAAGAATTCTTGGCATACTCTCCTTCAAAGTGAAGAGATGTGGGCAGGTGTGGAGAAAAACGCTCTGACACCTGCGAATGTTTGCTCTTGGTCCAGCAGCTTTCAGGAATGGTGATGCTTTGAAACAGGCCTGAAGTGGTGTGAAAGGTCGATTTTGTCATGAGGCGTGGCGTGCTTGTTGCCAGTAAAACTGCAGTTCCCCTGTTACATGTATATAAATATGCATACTTACTAGGTGCCAGCCGTCTAAACTGCCAGCCATCAACGTGGTTTCTTCGTGATCTGAGACAGGCCTAGCTCGTTAAAACAAAAAGCTTTCGACATGAGCAGACACGCAGACGCATGCGTACTTACATCCGAGAGCTTCGGGGGATACATACAGAAACGCAAACACGCGTGCACAGACAATAGTAGTACTGTGACTGTGCGTAGTAAAAACACACAACCAAAACAATTCTGTCCGACCTTTGTCTGTCATTAAAATCGAAATTGATAGAAAAAAGACAGGCTCAATCGGCCTGTTGAGCGCATCAAGGTGAGAGGTGGTGAGATTGTATAAAGGCCGTTCTTAACCGGGCGAACCACCAGTCTGGCGAACTTGTTCGGCGAACTGTGTATTGTATACGAACAGGGCAAGCGCACACACGTACATAGTTCCAGAGGTTCGGCCGGACTAGTTCTCTTTCTTAACCGACCGTTAATGATATGCCTACGTCATCGCCCGAACAAGGCGGACTCGGAAGTTGAGACAATCGTAAACAACCAAAATGGCCGCCTTCGTAGATCGAGACGACCAGGCATTTGCGGTAGTTATCGTTTTGAGTGAACTCTTGGAAGCCGAGGAAGAGGAGATAAGAGGAAAAGAGCGCAAGAAAGGAAAATTTGAAGTGAGTCGATAGCCGCGATGCCGTCCGCCATTTTCCTCAAGTTTGTACATGCGCACAACAGCTCTCCCCGAGCAACCAATCAGAGCGCAGGATCGGCAAAAGGATCGCGAGGGTTCCCACGACACGCTA
>JACVVK020000202.1:272500-325000 GCA_018292915.2 Batillaria attramentaria
CTCTCTCTCTCTCTCTCTCTCTCTCTCTCTCTCTCTCTCTCTCTCTCTCTCTCTCTCCTTTACTGCTGATAAATAAAGGGCCACTGTCATTGTCGTAATTCTCTCTCTCTCTCTCTCTCTCTCTCTCTCTCCGTTGACACCAACTTATTTTCCTCACTGTCTTCAGTTCTGAGTCCAGAAATGCCAGACGGAAAATAACATATTTAACAACCTTGTCTCGTCTCTCTTGGAATAAAGAGACAAACACTTCCAGTTGTTATCCCTGTCTGGAACACTGCTGTCAGTAATACCGTATAAATCTCATTCTCGCATTCTGTCGGGATAGTGGGAGGAATGCATTCAAATCCGGTCGATGTTGGTGCTTTCCACGGAGGGCGCGCACGGCAGCTCGGAACTGTTGAATATCCTCAGAACTGTTGCATGTCGCCCGTTGCTCGAATTTCCAATCAGCGTGGGGTTTTGTAGTTGTTGTTGTTTGTTTGTTTTTTTGTTTGTTTGTTTGTTTGTTTGTTTGTTTGTTTCTTTTTGTTTGTTTGTTTGTTTTTTTCCATCGTTTTTTTTTAATAATATTTATAGCTGTACCTTGTTTAAATTTCTGTCTCATGTTCGAAAGGGTTCCTGCTGTTAGGCGCTCTCGTATCATATTAATATTTGGAATTCGCGAAACAGCCACTCAACATCAAAGTCCGTAATGGGTTTTGCCGCTTACAAAAGCTCCAAGGCCGTTTACCAAATGAACAGACTGATGTTCCTTTCGACTATAGCGACCATTTCCGTGACTTTGCGGCTTCCGATAGTAGAGAAATATGACTTTCTTTGGCCTAACGTTTCTAAACACGCCGATCGACAAAGTCGCTAAAAATAACCACCAATCCAACCAATTGGGGGGCGGTCGGTGGTCTAGTGGTTAAGAGACTTGTCTCCAATGCGAGAGGTCAGAGGTTCGAGTCCCACTCGGAACAAAGAATTTTTCCTTCTCGTATGTGGCACCGTTCATTCGGGCCGATCGTCGGGGATTCTCTCCGGGTACTCCGGCTTCCTTCCCCTCTGCTTTGGAAATGTTCAGCCCACAACATTTAAAAAATAAATGCAATTCTAAATTCCGAAATTTAAACAGCTGAGCTGACCCTTCGCACCACGGTGATTGTAATGTGTTTATGTCCAGTGTGTGAGAGAATGCGTGTGATTCACGTGAGCGTGCGTGTTGGGTTCAGTTCGCGGCGTTTTGAGCCGATTCATGAAATTGGGTAAAGCGCCTATACAATACTTATTATTATTATTATTATTATTATTATTATTATTATTAATCAGCGCTTTGTCCTCAGTCCGCAACCAAGTAACGTCGTTTGCTCAGTACACTTCTACGTAGGTAAAACAACTTCTACACCAACCAGAGTCGCCACAATGGCTTCAGACGCTATATTGTGTCCCAGGTGACTTGATTCTGATGCATGGATTAAGCGCATTCGATGTAAAGTTTTCTGCAGCATTGTTGAATACCCGACAACGTACTCAGTCTTAAAGATCTAAGCTCCCAACAAAAAGCTTTCCGAAGTGTGAAAAAATATTACAGAGTCGACCGTGCAAGCACAGTCAACTCTGTCACAGTTGCAGAGTTTTCAGCGTCCCTGTAACCCCAATAAAAGCCAAGGGCAGCCTGATTTCACAGCTCAGTTTGCGTTTTGACACTGAGCGAGAAAGATCGTGCAGCACTCGACATCCCGGCGCTGGACACTGTAGCGATGTGTCTCGCTCACTAACCAAAAACGAAATAATGTCACGGCAAACTCGTGCCCTGGTTTTATAAGGGTCGGCGAAGCGCTGAAAACTCTGCAACTGTGACAGAGTTGACTGTGCTTGCACGGTCGACTCTGTAAAAAAAAAAAATTTCACACTTTGGAAAGCTTTTTGTTGGGAGCTTAGATCTTTAAACTGGTAGTGTGCAAAGCACGTGAACAGTAATTAACAGTCTGTACAGTCCAGCTCTCTGGAGCATTGTACAGGTTAGGGCAAGCACACAGGCTACCTCAGGTTTGAGGTAGATTTTTCGAGCTGAGGCAGGAACTGTTATCTTTAAACACACCTGTCAGCTTCAAACACAACTATGTTGAGTACTCCCGTGGGTCGACCGTGACAGATGAGTAGTCGTATATTTTGGCTCATAGCCTTTGACATGCCCAACATGTGGATGTTTTGTTATTTTTGCAATGTAATTTATTTGTTCCTTCTTCTTCTTCTGTTGTTTTTTTTGTGTGTTTATTTTATTTTATTTTATTTTATTTTATTTTTTATTTTTTTATTTTTTTATTTTTTTATTTATTTTTTTTTGGGGGGGGGGGGGCTTCTTTTTCTTTCTCTTTTTTTTTCATTTTTCCCTCTTCTTTCTTTTTGGCTCACTTGTGTAACAAAGTGAGTCTATGTAATAACCCTCCGTCGTCTGTCTGTGTGTGTGTGTGTGTGTGTGTGTGTGTGTCTGTCTGTCTGTCTGTCTGTCTGTCTGTGTGTCCGCAGTAAACCTTAACATTGGCATTTTCTCAAAAACAATGTGCAGCAGAGGCACCAAATTTGGCAAGCTAATAGACAGCCATAAGACCTTTCAAAGCATATCTTAGTGATTGACCTTGACACAAGGTCAAGGTCACTAAAGCTGTCTGTTTGGAAATTTTACATTGGCATTTTCTCAGAGTCTAGAAAAGCCAGAGACATCAAACTTTGCATGATGATAGAAATTGACAACACCTTTACTGACATACCTGTATTCAGTGACTTTGAATCAAGGTCAAGGCCATGCAAGCTGTTTTGCCGAAAACCTCCCAAAACCTTAACATTGGCATTTTCTCAGAAACAATGAACAGCAGAGGCACCAAACGTGGTACGCTGATAGACAGCCATAAGACCTTTCAAAACATACCATAATGATTGATCTTGACCCAAGGTCAAGGTCACTAAAGCTGTCTGTTTGTAAATTTTACATTGGCATTTTCTCAGAATCTAGAAAAGCCAGAGACATCAAACTTTGCAAGATGCTGGATATTGACAACACCTTTACTGACAAACCTGTATTCAGTGACTTTGAATCAAGGTCAAGGCCATGCAAGCTGTTTTGCGGAAAACCTTCCAAAACCTTAACATTGGCATTTTCTCAGAAACAATGAACAGCAGAGGCACCAAACTTTCCACGCTGATAGACAGCCATAAGACCTTTCAAAGCATATCTTAGTGATTGACCTTGACACAAGGTCAAGGTCACTAAAGCTGTCTGTTTGGAAATTTTACATTGGCATTTTCTCAGAGTCTAGAAAAGCCAGAGACATCAAACTTTGCATGATGATAGACATTGACAACACCTTTACTGACATACCTGTATTCAGTGACTTTGAATCAAGGTCAAGGCCATGCAAGCTGTTTTGCAGAAAACCTTCCAAAACCTTAACATTGGCATTTCCTCAGAAACAATAAACAGCAGAAGCACTAAATCTGGCTTGCTGATAAACAGCACCAAGGCCTTTCAAGACATACCATTTTGAATGACCTTGGCTGAAGGTCAAGGTCATCAATGCTGTCTCATTGGAAATTTAAAATTGCCATTTTCTCAGAATGTAGGGGTACCAGAGGCATCAAACTTTGCTTGATGATAGACATTTACAAAACCTGTTCTGGCATACTTATATTCAATTTCCTTGAGTCAAGGTCAAGGCCATTCAAGATATTTTGCGGAGACTTTAACGTTAGCATTTTCTTGGAAACAACAAACAGTAGAGGCACCAAACAAGGCACAATGATAGGCAACAAAGAGACCTATGCAGACATACCATTTGAGTGACCTTGACTCAAGGTCAAGGTCATTACAGCTGCCTGTTGTGAAATTTTACATTACCATTTGTACAGAAACTACAAAAATAAGAGCTATGGAACTTGGCATAATGATGGTCACTGATAAGCTCTTCACTTACAGATCTCATTTGAATGACCTTGACCCAAGGTCAAGGTCATAGAAGCTGTCCTGGGAAAAAACTGTTATATCGCCATTTGCCGTTTTCTTAGGAACTATGAACACAAGACACCTTACTTCAGGATAGCTAGTGATAAGAACTTTACAAACATGCTCTTTTGAATGACCTTGACCTATCTCACAAGTGAGCCAAGGAGGCTTTGCTCCTCTAGTTCTTTAATTTTTTTCTTCTTCTTTTCCGATGCCCCCAGAGGATAAGAAACTAAAATGACTTGACTTGTCAACAACGACGGTTCAGAGAACGCTAACATTTTGCTGGTGTCTTAATGGTATAGTAAGCAACCTAATTCGATCTGTGAGAGTCGTCTCCCTTTAAATATCTAAAGGACATGGCATTTAGAGGGGTGTGCGGGTTTTCAAATTTGCCAGGCTGTACAGATACGACCAGTTCCGAACTCGTTGTGTTGATGAGGCCAGTGTGAGTGTGGCCGTGTGGAGAGAATGTTGGAGGGGGGGGGGAGGACAAGCGCTAAGCCTGCCGGACGAGACCGCGCCTCCACTACAAGGAGATGCAACACGCACCCTGGCGGCACCTTGATGAGACTGTCTGCGGAGGAATGTTGGTAGGCACTGATGGTGGTGGTGGTAGTGGTTGTGTGTGTGTGCGTGTGTGTGTGTGTGTGTGTGTGTGTGTGTGTGTGTGTGTGTGTGTGTGTGTGAATCGAAAGGAGGAGTCCGGAGGGAGGAGTCCGGGAGGGGTGGGGTAAAGGAGAAGGGAGATTATTCAAGACAGTAAGAGGGCACATCACTAATCGGCCTTAGCTAGACGCTGGAGACTTCAATCGGGACTCTTTCAAACCGGCTCCAAGTTAAGACTCTGAATATCTAGCTGCTCATTTCTCCAAAACCAGACTACTTCCTAATAGGGAAGTGGAAGGGGAGGAGGAAAGGGGGGGGGGGGTAACGGAGGCTGGGATCTGTGGGCACATAAGTATATGTCTGTGGAAAAAAAATTGTAGTCCCATACTAAGAAATTCATAAAGTGAAGTTTTCGTGAAAGTGTCTTTGCTTGGCCCCTTTCACCATACTGTGCTTTGAAGAATTAAACGTCACAGTCTTGTTTTTCATCACTGAAACTTCCTGCTGAACGCAGCAAAATCTGCCCTAGCCAATAAAGTTGCTCCTCTTATAGAGCAGCAGATTAAAAACAAAATGATTTTTCATTTGTTGCCCTCTATGTTTTACGCACGAATATCCGCAGAAGTTTGTAAACTTTCTATTAACCACAACGTCAGCCGTTTCCTCCGGGCTTTTTTCAATGTAACTGGTATTGTAGGAAGGAAAATTTATGATTTCAACACTAAAATCAGACAATAAAGTTATATTAAACTGAATTGAATTGAATTGAACTGAACTGCCCGATGAAATAAATCACAGGCAGGGGAAAATTATTATACGTGGACAACCTACCAGTCTAAATGTCATAATAACAATAAAGACGATATTATGGCGCCTATCATGGGCACCTCACAAATGAGGGAAAAGGGGGGGGGGCGGTAGGCGGCGGAGGGGAAGGGGGCGTGGAGAGCCACGCAAGATACAAAGACTGACCATCTTTCAGCTAGGCACGAGTAGTACAGCCGTCCTAGCAACAAACACTATCGAGAGGGAGGGGGGGGGGGGGTACCATAATACATAATACATAATGTCTATGATGTCTGAGCATAACTGGTTTCATTTGGACTGCGGTTCGGTTAGGGCAGCGCTGATACACAGCGGTCCCCTTTTTTGCACACCAGCTGCCCGCAAGAGATCGTCGTGTCTTCAATCTTTATCGAGGCGGAGGCACCAACTGACCAAAGTCTCATCGTACTGACCACAACATTTACACGTACAGGGCTGGTGGCCGATCGGTACAAGAAAGGGGAAGAGGGGAGGGCTGGGAGAAAATAATGTTCGGTGGTCTCAGTGACCATTTCAACTCTACCAGCTGCCCATTAGGGGGCCGACCGTCCTCAGTCACTCTTGCAGCGGAGACACGTTAACTCTTGAGAGCCCCCAGTCCGACCAGCCACTGTCCGCTATATGTAATATGACTGGTTAAAGAGAACAAGCCTCTGCACACCAGTAGGAGCCACTCGAAGCCACTAAATTAAGCAGTCTCGCGCCTAACGGGGCTCCCTAACGGGGCGCGAGACCGCTGTAGATCGCATAATGGTGACATCAAGTGGCTTCTTCAATGACAGCTCTTCTGAATATTTTACATATTATGTTTTATCATTACCTGAAGGTTGTAATTTGTATATGTATGGATGATCGTTTTTATTGTGTGTGTGTGTGTGTGTGTGTGTGTGTGTGTGTGTGTGTGTGTGTGTGTGTGTGTGTGTGTGTGTGTGTGTGTGCTGGTTCGGCTCAATGTTTGTAATCTTAATAATTTTTATTGTCAGTTATGTCTGAGCACACAGTACAATTTCCCTTCGAGGGACGAATAAAGTGATATCTTATCTTATCTTCTAGTGATCTGAAGATTTCAAGAAAAAATGCGGTTTTTGCGTGGGTTTTTAAGAGTTAATGTGGCCTGTGTTCATTCATACCAAGTAAGTTTAGGCCGCCGAGGTTGTGCACGAGTGACCTCACCAAAATAAATTATTTATTTCTGTACGGAGTTAACTTTGGCTTGGTGGGAGTGTTGTACATTTATTATACTCACTTTTGTGTCTTTCACTGAAGTCTTTTCTCTCTCAAATTCCTCGACAACAAGAACGACGTTCCCCCTTACTGATTTCGCCATGTGTGCTTCTAGTTTCGGAAATCTAACCGTCCATGGAATCTCAGCTTCATTTGTAACACTGCACTCACCGCCACAGAGGTTTTCCTCTTTCCTTCTTTGTCGATTTCTGGCTGAAGCATTATCATCCAAATCATCATAACTTTCGCCAGACTCTTCCTCTCTACCCAGGCCTGTGAACATCTAAATGGCGGCTTCAGCAACTGTCAGTATTTACCTTCTCTCTAACGCACAGCCGACCATAAAAATAAAAAAAAATCCAGATCTATCAAACAGAGCATGTACGCAAAGCGTTCTCCCTTACAAAAGAGCCGTCAAAGAACCGTTACTCTTGCCTGATTCTCGCCACTCTCTGGGGCACAGAGTCTTTCAGTGGAAAGTACCTCTGTGCACGGTGGGGAAATGGCGCTCACTGCGCTACCGTGACGGGCCTAAATTGTCTCGGTGCTCTCAAACACAAGGTCGCGCACTATGTCATCCTTGACCAGTTTTGAACCCAGAGGGATCCTCAGTGGCGCAAGTGATGGCAGGCTGTCTTCAGAGTGAAAGTAGGCGTGTTTCTGAATCAGAGACATACATAACATGTCTATTATTACATTCAGTTCTTGAGCACGGGTGTGTATGCTTTTGTAATCGTCTCTTATTCCACCACAAGGCAGGTACGTGATCGTCTGCACCGTGCAATAATACTTGCCTGCAGAGTGCAACACCTTGGCCTGTCAGAGTGCAACCCCCTTGCCGTTTACTCACATCCTGTTGGATCAGTGTACCACGTAAACAGTGCCATCAAAGCGCAACAATAATTGTCCGCTGGCAAAGATTTTGCCCAAACCAAAAGTGGTCGGATATTCAAGACTTCGTTTCAAATCGATTCATATGACACACAAGTCTTCGCTTTTCTAAAAAAATTTCGCCATTTTTGAAAATGGCGCTGGGTGTAAGCAGTCACATTTTCACGCCCCGCCGAAAAGGGACTGCACTCTGGAGTCTAGATTCTCGCATACAGGGACAAACTCGAAAGAATGGTAAAAAAACGTGGGATACTCGTGCGCGATACGAAACGAGTGAAGATGTCAAGCTCACATATCGAAACTGATTGGCTGATAATGACGACAAGAGCATGATAATTATCATTTAGTCATGATGTCCCTTTCCTGTAATCGAGGGCGGGGAGCCGCCGGGGGTGGCCGAATTGTAGAGCGTTGGACTTCTAATGCTCGGGTCGTGAGTTCGTATCCCGGCTGGTGCCAGATATTTGTGCTGGCCTTTTCATCGTTGCCCCGTCTTTGATATCACCCGTATGTGGTGGAAAAGGACGTTAAACCCCCAAACACCCACCCTGTAATCGAGGATCATGGATCCCACCATAGGGAAAAAAAATCAGCACATTGATATCTCTGTGGTGGCTGGACCAATATTTATATAATGATAGGACACAATTACACTCCACGAAAATATACACTTAAGCCCTACAAGCTACAGTGCGTGCGTGTCTCAGTGGAAAATGCCCAACGCTAACACTGCGAGGCGGTGAGTTTTGCCGTGAGCCATAGGGGATCCCTCAGCTAGTAAACATCATCGTACAGCCTAGGTACGCTGCCATTTTTCTTACTTTAGCCTGATGTTTTCCTGTGCTTAGCCACCACGCAAAAGATGTAGCCACCCAAAAAGTTTGTTCGCTTGGATCGCTAACCCAGGTGTGACTTCCCCGATCACTCATGGGTCGGTTACCCGAACTAGATATCATCATGATGCGTGCAAAATATGAGTCTGTGCCAAGCAGTCAGAATTCAGAATTCAGAATTGTTTATTGATAGGCCTTAGGCCCATTCAAAGTTGAGAGTGACATCCAGACATTCTTATTCACATCAGTCAATACTTGTACAACCAAATAACCAAAGTGCAAAATAAAGTATATCAACTCAGCTGAGCAACTGTTGTATTTTCCTTAACGTTAACGCAAGAAAAATATATAAATGCCAGGTTCTTAACTGTTCCAAGCAGTCGTTGCCAAGATATGAGCCAAAACGTGCACCTGCCGCGTACAAAGGCCATCGGGGCCAGTGTAGCCGGGAACACAAGTGATATGAAGTTTGTGTGAAGCAGACTGGATGGTGATGGATACGGCCGTCTGTGTCCGCGGTGAACTCCAATTTCGAGCAGGCGATGCAAATCGCTTGAGGTCGTTGGCAACATTACATGTTTACAGACCTCTAAGATATATTTGAGATGACTGTGCACTGACCCCATAGTAACAGCGTCTGTGTGAAACTTTTTTTTTTTCCTTTTTTTTTTTTTTCTTTTTGGGTTTCTTTTTCTTTCTTTGATTTTGTTTTGTTGTTGTTGTTGTTGTTCTTGTTTTTCTTCTTTTCTTTTTTTTTTTTTTGGTTATTGTTAGATTTTTTCCTTTTTTTTCCCATTTTTTTTTCTGTTTTGTCAGTTTTGGACACAGTGGGAGTTGCACATCCTGACATTCGCCTCTTTAAGACCAAGCCCATGCAATTTCACACCCAGCCTACTGACCACAACACATATACAGGAGTAGTGACCGCTCTGTACCAGAAAGGAAACAGGACAAAAAGCTGTGTGCGCCCAGACCTACTTTTGCCCCTGTAGGCAGCGGACCCGCGGATGTTGGTTTACCTTCCAGAGTTTGTCTTGCGATACCATCGGCTTTCTGGCTTCATAACCCAGACACCCAGGGGCGCGTGTGATCGGTGGGCTGGCCGGATGATCCCCTGACCTCGGGCAAACAGACCGGGGGTGGGGGGGGGGTGCAGGGAAGGGGAAGATCCTGGGGTCAGGACTTCCACGATCCAGCGACTATCGAGCTTTTCTTCATGGTCACATTGTCGGGGGCAGAGCAAGTTGTGTAATGAAGCTTGGGGCGTTTGGCTCAGACTGGGATTAACAAAATTCTTCAAGTCAGGAATGTCTTGCACGGGAGGTGGTAAGGGGGGGGGGGGGGGGGGGGGGGTATGTATGATGCTGTTTTTGGAGATCTTCTAAGACAAGTCGACTGGCGATCGGAATATAGCCTGTAGTGGAGTAGGTGGGTGTTAGGAGGTTTAACGTCCTTTTCCACCAAATAAGGATGACATGGCAATGATGGGACAACGAGGAAAGGGCCAGCACATTTTTTTAGCCCACAGTGGACAAGACAAGGCAAGACATGACAATACGAGACTGACAAGACAGCACAAGACAAGATAGCACAACACAACACAGCACAGCACAGCACAGCAAAAGAGAACACAAGAAGATACAACACAAGTGATGACAAGACAAGACAACGCAACGCAACGCAACACAGCCAACACAACACAACACAAGAGAAGACAACGCAGGACAATTCGATACACTATCTACAGCGCACAGAATTTCTCTTGAGTTTGTCACTACCACGTAGGCTGAACGGATAAATAAACACGCGTCATCAACCAGTGTAAGGTTCCATCAACTTCATCAACTTAAAGATATGCTTGGGACTTAAAGGGCTAATGCTACCATTTGTATTCTACCATTCTCGGCTGTTTCTATCACCACACCACTTAGACACCTGCACAGAGACAGCGTCTGTAATGCTGGCACTGAGCCGAAAGAAGCGTACTCGATGACGCGGCGACCACACTGAGCTCTCCAGTAGTGTAACAACAGTCGTAGAATTTGCATGTTCGACCGCTCGCGCTAAGAGTGAACAAAACTGAGCCAACAGAAGCGTACTCCATGACGCGGCGACCACACTGAACGCTCCAGTAGTGTAACAACAGTCGTAGAATTTGCATGTTCGACCGCTCGCGCTAAGAGTGAACAAAACTGTATCGAATTAAGAGCTGTACTAATCATCAAGAAACTGCTCCAGAACATAAGCGGGGCTTAACAAAGACGGAATTATCGCTGTGAAGCCCGGTTGTGGGCAGGATGGAAGGAGAAAAATGTAGGCAAGGGGTATCACTGTATGATGGCAGTTTCAAGTCACGGTTTGCGTGTGGCCGATTGCCTAATCAAACACTAGGGTTCTGGTGATGAAGAGAGAGACTAGGACGTAATTAAGTCCAAGACTGGCTTAACTAAACTGAGACTAAAAGATTAACTACGAGATGCATAAACGGGGATCAATTTCCGGAATTAATCGACAATACACATCGTATTAAGCCGGAGACTAAAGCTAAGTCTCGGACTGATCTAGTCTCTTTTCATGCATCAACCCCCCCCCCCCCCCCCCCCCCCCCCGGCAACATAACGTTAGAAGTTTCGGCATTATCTGTATTTGCAGAAAGATCCATTCTTTAAACCACAAAGCACTCGATTACTCAAAACACAAACTGATTCTTCCTGGAGAAAGGAATGAGTGGTTGGCAACTTGCATCTTACCTTATTTGTAGACAGAGAGACCCATCCTTTCAACAACAAAGCAATCCAATTCAAAACAAAGGCTGGTTATTCCTGGTGGAGAGGGTGGGTGGGTGTTTGAGAGTTTAACGTCCTTTTCCACCACGCAAGGTGTGATATCAAAGACGGAGCAACGAGAAAAAGGCCAGTACAAAATTTGTCCCCAGCAGGGATTCGAACTCACGACCCGAGCATTGAAAGTCCAATGCTCTACCATTCGGCTATCCCGGCTTCCCTATTCCTGGAGAAGTAATGGGGAATGGGCACGGTGGTTCTGTGCATGCAACGCTTGTCCTGCTGGTTGCAGGCTGTCTTGAGTCAGCTGTAATAAAATCTGAAACGGAACCAGTGATTAGTAAACTACACGGACTGGCTTTTTGCTGAACGGCAGCAAAGACAGAATCCTCTTTGTCAGCGCGTGTAAACACCGTACCGCAGTCCGCCTCCATGTACGGAGAGGGCTCGTAAGGGAGATAACAATGATCTTTAATCGCATGATTGGTGGGTCCTAGGCTTTGATGAAAATTCACGGTGGCTATAACTTTGCTGTTTGCTTTGTTGAAAGATCGCGTCTTAATGTTAACGTTCAAGGTTTTCTGATAAGAAGAGAGGAACATGTTGGCTGGCCATACACTGAAACTTTGTTAACTTTCTACAAATCATATCTTTTTCTGAATTTCTCAAAATGAACATTTGGTAATCCATTTTTTTTTTTTTTTTTTTTTTGGTTGGTTGGTTGGTTATTCGCCACACAATCTTTTAATTTGTTTGTTTCTTTGTTTTGTTTTGTTTTGGTGTTTTGTTTTGGTGTTTTGTTTTCTTGTTTGTTCTTTGGGGAGGGGGGAGAGATGCTGTGGGGGGGGGGGATGCTGTTGTTGTTGCTGTTGTTGCTTTTAGATTTTTTTTTTTTTTTTTTTTTTTGGGGGGGGGGTCGTTTAACCTTTTCGGTAAAACGTACGAACATAGGCTACCTCACCTTTGCTTACACTTCACTCAACCTTTTCATCACCAACAGAATTAAGCGCAGCAGCGTCTGCAAAAATATACACAACATTCTCTTTTTTTTTCTTCCATTTTTTTATTTTTTTCTATTTTGTTTTAGCCTCGTTACCTTAACAAAATACCTGGAACCCTCGTCTCTCATAGAGTTTACACACAGCTCAACCTCTCATGGGAATTTAGCGATTATTACCAAGCACTGGTCGACGGTACGCATAACAACTTCATTATGATAATAGACTTCAAACATATTGACCAGAGAAGCCGTGCCAGCACATATACGGACGATAAACTGGGCTTACTCTGCCGGCAGAGTTCAAGGCATCGGTAAACTAAAGACCAGGCACAGTTGTCTTCAGAACACAAATCCCCCCCTGGCGGAAACTAGCACGAAGCCCGAGCAGTGCTATGTGATACTCTTGAACCAGAATCAAAGAATCACTCAATGAGAGGAGAGCGATAGTGTGGATGTATCAGTATACCGCCTGTTTTCACATACGAGACCGTACACCACGATAAACGTCGTAAGTCACTAATTGGCTATTCTGAGATACTGACATCAACAAAAAGTAGAAGATATCCTCTTTCCAATGTTATAATTGGCCCTCCTGAACGTTGTTGTTGTTGTTGTTGTTGTTGTTGTTGTTGTTGCAAAGCCGGCTACAGTAATTCCGGCTTAGACAAGTACCCCCCCCCCCCCCTTCACATTTTACCAGAAAACGAGAGCAAACTTGAGAAAACGTTGTTTTAGAAGTTTTCCTTAGCAACCGGTGTCAGGCTAAATAAACTGAGCAACTCAACAGTTGAAACCGATGCATCCTCAATACCCACTAACGCCATTCAGCTGTCTCGAGCCTGTTCAGTTTAGTCAACTTACCGTCTTCGAATTCCGTGACTTTCTGACCCCATGTTCCAAGGGATAGACGCGACGACCTTGTGCAGAAAACACTGTCTGAACCGGGCCACCGTGCAGACCTAATGAAATCACCTCTCTCTCTCTCTCTCTCTCTCTCTGAATGGGAGCCACAGATTAGACAGTCTTCTGTGGGAGCCTAAGTCAGGAATCAGGCTTTACGAGGAGTTTTAATGCTCAAATGGTATAGTATGGTATGGTAGGGTAGGGTAGGGCTGGGCTGACTTCTCATCAGGCGCACATATCCAACTCTTCTGAAATGCTCATGGCGCCGCAGGGCTGAAGGATGAAGCAGTGAAAGCCTGCTCCTGCTAAGCGCTGCTTTGTGTGCAAACCTTCACCCTGCGTGCGTGCGACAGTATTTCTGTTTTCCACGACACCGGCCACAACCTACTCTTCTTCGAAAGATGGACGTGGGATTTTTTAGCGAGCACACTTGATATTTGTTCTTGCATATGTACACGAAGGCGGGACAGGCACCGTAAACAAGTCTGCACGTGACTTTGACTCGATTTGGAAAGGAAAAATCCATCAAAATTCCTGCTCACCAGGAATTCGAACCGGGCGGATCAGGATCCGAAGTCGGATACCTTAACCACTAGACCAAATCCCCTTGTCTAAGAAGAATAATTATAATGATTGATATATCTACCGATATCTACAAAAAGGGCTTAAGCACTTCATCAGATGGGGAGCCGGGGTGGCCGAATGGTAGAGCGTTGGACTTCTAACGCTCGGGTCGTGAGTTCGTATCCCGGCTGGGGCCAAATATTTGTGCTGGCTTTTTCATCGTTGCCCCGTCTTTGATATCACCCGTATGTGGTGGAAAAGGACGTGAAACCCCCAAACACCCACCCACCCACCTCATCAGATCCAAAAGCTCTTTTTTCTTACAGATAACGGTTGAGTGCGATGAGGTGCGGGTTTGGAATTTTTCTCTACTGCTGCCTGATTTTCTGCTGGCTTTTTGAGATAACATTGGGACGTTTTGTAACCCTGTTGGCAGACACAAAGATTGTCGATAGCTTTTTCCATATTATAAATTGTCTTCATACCAACTACCCATGTGGTAAATATGCTGGATTCGATATCAGAAGGGGAGGCGGGATTGCCAGTGGTATCACGTTGTACTTTCAATGCTCGGGCCTAAAGTTCAAATCCCGGCTCGGGCCAATCTTTGTGCTGACCTTTTTCTCGTTGCCATGTCTTTGTGTCACCCATACACGCCATACTGTTTTTCTGCCTACCGTGAAGAAAATTGGAAGATATGGCCTTCACGATGTGTACCAAACGAAACTTGACGCTTTCATGACCGACACTTCGCCGCAATACATGTCGAATGTGTTTGAATCTGCCCACGCGTACACTTTTTGCCCCCTTTCGCTACGGAGGCTTACGGTGGCAGCCACTTCTACACCGAAACATGAATTTAAGAATCTGGCCACGCAGATAGTAAACTTTCAAATTATTCTTCCATTGTTGAATTTTCTGTGATAGCAGTTTGTTGCAACAGTGTCATCTTCACATTTAATGTTGTTCGTCAAACTCATAAAACTACTTCTGTTCTCGGTGTCGGTGGAAATGGTCTACGTAAAAAGGTCTGTGAAAGTGAGCACTTGGATCACTAGACTGGATTTTCCAGGAGAAAAGAAAATGCTCGTGGTATAAACAGCTTACATGATTAGTTCGAGTGGTTTACGGCGAAAGACTAACCCCACGCTGGTTCGATTGTTTGCGTAGCTACCTCCCTGGAGGCTCGGTAGCTACACAAACAATCGAACCATTTCGGGGTTAGTCTTTTGCCGTAAACCACTCGAACTAATCATGTAAGCTCTATATAGTTCCCACGGATATGAAACCCTTGGGTATGGACTCAAACAGGGACTAATGCTACCATTTTAAGCTCATAGATCGTTCTGAGCAGATGTGGTGGTGTCTAGCATCACACCACTAAGACACGTACACAAATACATGCACAGACAGGCTTGCGTTCAGCAGTAGCCGGCGGCATTATTTTTTTGTTTTGTTGGGGTTTTGTTTTTTGATTTTTTGTTTTTTTGTTGTTGTTTTTTTGGGGGTTTTTTTTTGTTTGTTTGTTGTTATTGTGTTGTTGTTGTTGTTGTTTTTTTTTGGGGGGGGGGGTTTGCTGCCCCAACTCTTTGCCAACTCCAGTGGTGTTCCTCCCTGGTAAATGGGTGGAACCCACGGATGACTCGGAAGCTGGGACAATTTTTATTATGCATGATGATGGAGATGAGGATGATAGTAAGATGATGCTATGGAGGTCCATGTGGTTTGGGACTGCGGGACAGGGCCGCATTCCACGCTTCCTGTCATAAATATCCCGGCATTAACCAGGCCCGGAAACTACGGCACCTGCGGTGCCGGCCGTGTAATCATCCACATCATAAGACGTGTCATACTAAGGGAAGCACCCCCAAAGTCGCACCCGTGAAGTGGGTGAAACTCGGCTGTGTGGCAACAGCCTCCCCATCCGGCCCATAGCACACCCGCTCTGGGTAGGAGCCGACCTAGGTAGGAAAAATCCCGCTTGCCTCGGGTGGGATTCGAACCCGGGTCTCCCGGTCCATAGTCCGAAGTGCTAACCACCACGCTACGGGGGCCGCTGCCGGTGGCATTATTGTAACACGAATGGACCTGTACTCCAGAGTGCAGTCCCCTTTCACCGAGCAGCCGACAGCACATTTGGCTACGTACCAGAGACGCAAATTTGGAGGAAAACGCTATATATTCCTCTTACACATAACGTTGCAGATGACACCCTAGAAATGCTTTAAAATTCACCAAAAAAAATTCACAAAAATCAGGCAGCCATAGACTCACGTGTAGAGTAAATTTCAACAAATTCCAAAGTTCCGGTTTTTTGGGGGCAATGTTGGTAGCGACCACATACCCCCTCATTCCACGGCCGTCTGCTGGCTCCTGTGCCAGCCGCGCATGAATACATAGTCCACAAGCCAGCCTCATATTTCCCTAATGTTACTATTACCTGGCATGAAACTTGTTTACAAAGCCAACAAAAACCACCAGATAGCCATTTTTTAGTCTGCACACAAATATTAAAAGGGGCAAAGATTTTCTACTATATTTAGCGGAGTTCTTACTACATGACCCGGAAGCTAATACTGGTCTGTAACCTGTTAATCTCTCATGGGATTGTCTCCCCTGACTGTTTCAGCGAGCAGCCGACACGGGAAAGACACGACTGAGTTTTCCTCGTCTTAACGGCCATCAAACGTCAGTGTGCTTCATTCGGAGGTCTACCAATCTCTGAGATAGACTATTTTGAGAGCACAGACTTATTCACAAGCGCAGCTACTCCAAAATAGAATTCTCCATCTATAAAGGTGAGTAAGCTTTGGTATCTTTAACACTGGATTTATGTGCCACTGTCCAAGAATAAAAGGGTAGCCGGGATACACGAACGGTAGAGCGTTGGACTCTTAATGCTCGGGTCGTGGTATCTTTAACATTTTCTTGGATTTATGTGCCACTGTCCAAGAATTAAAGGGTAGCCGGGATAGCCGAATGATAGAGCGTTCGACTCTCAATGCTCGGGTCGTGAGTTCGAGTCCCGGCTGGGGCCAAATAAGTTATTTGTGCTGGCCTTTTTCTGGTTGCCCCGTCTTTGATATCACCCTTATGTGGTGGAAATTGACGTTAAATTCCCAAACACCCACTTCCATCCCCCAAGAATAAAATTCTACGTATCACACACACACACACACACACACACACACACACACACACACACACACACATCTGTCACTGCCCTACTCACCCCTCCTCCACCCAATCGCCGCCCTCGTAACACGTGGACAGTGGGCGGGCTGCAGATCACTTTGCCACCGACAGAAAATCCCCGAGGGCCATTCCAAGACTCTCAGCATGCCTTTCTTTTTCATTCTTCTCCCTCCCAAATTACCAGGACCTGCTGGTGCAATGATGAAGTCATGTCGCGGTCAATTCTAAATGACGTCTTTGCACTCTTGATTCCTCTCTTGTCGTGTTCCCTAAAAACAGTAGGTGTAGTTGTGCGGGCATAAAGATCACTCACTGAGTCATTCCCATAGCACTGGGTCTCCGTAGTGTCTGACTGTCATTGTTTGTTTGTTTGTTTGTTTGTTTGTTTGTTTGTTTGTTTGTTTTTCGTGGAGGTACAGATGGTACGTAATGGGACGATAACGTATCTTGTTTGTATAAAAAAAAACCTGTTTGGAAACCTGCCAGTTTTAAGTAAGGATAAACTTCAGTCCGTCCCCAAATTAACTAGTAATATCAGCCTTCCGATACAACTCGTTCCTGTCCTGTGACACATCTACCTTGCATACAGAGCAAAATTAGGCTGAAACAGCTTTACTGTCGTGTTTTGGGGAACTCGCTCTGACAGTGTTACAACATACGTAAACAAGATGGCCACCAGCCCAATATGTTGTTTCCATTCAATGACCTGCTGTAGTCACAGTCGTAGTCGTTGTGTCATGTATGCAGCCCGCGCGCACACGCCGGAACGCAAGCTCTCTGACATCAAGCATGCTGACATAAAGAAAGTACTGAAAACCCTTATCGTGCCTCTATGCACTTGCAAAAACCCAAACACATGAGGTCGTGTGAGCTCACCTAGCTGGTTGACGTCACAACTTGTTGGCGTATGCGAGGTTCTACATGGGTGAATTCTTGTAATAAAGTCGTTCCCCTTTGACAGAGTTACTTCCCGCAGACCTGACTGACAGACGATTGCTTACTGGTATCGGAGAAGAGACCCTCTCTCTCTCTCTCTCGCCTTAGACGCGCGCTTCCGCGCGCACGCACGCACCCCCCCTCCCCCTACACACACACACACACACACACACACACACACACACACACACATTATGCAAAGACCTTGGAATCAGAAAGACGCGTCACTCCTGCCCTCGTAAGAGAGACATATAGCGGGACAACGCGAAGAGTTGTCTGCCCGCATTAGCGCGCATCCTAGATCTGGCCCCTATAGTGACAGCATGGCGGAAAGTGGAAAGCGATCACAAAAGCATGCAATTGTGTTCTGCGCCGAATTGTTCAAATAACAGACAAATATAAACGGGGAAATACTTCTTTTGGTATTCCTGTTGAAAAACAAACATTTTTTTTTTCGCTTTCTTGTCAAAAAAAAAAGAAAAAAAAAAGACCTCAAGTGGTACGTGTGCATGCAGTGTAAACTAACAGTAAACACACGCGGCTGACGCAGATACAGCGTAATTTTTTTCCCTGACAACTTTACAAATCACGGTGACTTAAATTGTGCTAGCGTCTACCTGCATCTAAATTCAGAACACACACACACACACACACACACACACACACACACACACACACAGAGAGAACAAAATCATCCGGCTGAACTTCATTCTAACCATTGTAAAACCATATCACAACATAGAATCTGCTGGATCGTCGGTCGCAGATATGATTAATGCTGAGTTAGCAGGAAGTATTCAGCGGATGCGTCCATCTTTGGATCTCTCGCACATTCGATCTTTCTGTGTTCCGTACTAGTTTTACTTGAACACATCGAACGAAATGCACTGCGTAGCCTACGTACAGCAGTGAAAGCCAAACTAGATCTTTCGTTCGTCCTCCGGAACTTTGAGAGTACTTATGTTTTCCATAGGCCTAAAACACATGCGAAATATATGGGGGGAGACCACCTGTCAGTCGCTGACATCTTCGTTTTTGTTTATTTTGTTAAAATGTTTTACGGCGGCTAGTGTAGGGTTGGGTCAAACAACTGCGTAGATCTGCGGGATGCGCGCTAATGCGCGCAGACAACTCTTACGCGTTGTCCCTCAAAGGGAGGTAAGTGAACTATCTTTATGTTTCCAAGATCTTTGCATTATGCTTCTGAGTGTGAGTCAGTGGCAAAAACGAAACCCACTGAAATTCACGCTTTCCACATGTCAAGTTGTAGAGACTCTTGCGAAAAGATACTGCATTTCGATGCAAAATAATTTCTAGACCATCCCAGAACATGCTGGTGCAGTAACGTCAGTAGATTACGTCACCTTGGAGAGATTTCGAGCCTTTCAGTAAGTTGAGGAATGTTCTAGATCTGACGTAAGCAGCCCCCCTGCACAGCGTTCTGGATTCTTCTTCTTTCATGAATTTGTTCTCCGCGCATATTCTGTTCATAAAGTATTGGAGTTGTAGTCTGTTGTATCCCGTATCATCTCTGCGAGTGCACGATGATGGCGACATAGCATAAGTAAAATACAACACCACGTCTCCAAACAGAGGAATTCCGAAAGAAAGTGGCGAGACACCCCCAAGAAAAAACAGCATCACGTCAATCAAACATGACGCACTTACTTTACGTCAGTGCGCGTGCGTCTCTTCTTCGATGTTTGTGAGGCGTGTGGCTTGCAGAGGAAATGTGCTGTGAGTACAAATTTTCGAGTCAACTGACGATAACGGCTGCAGTGAATTTTTCTAATTTTTTTGTATATTTTTTATGGCACCCCAGGCTCATTATCTATGTATAGTAGGAGCGATTTTGAGATCTAAAGTGTGTTCACCAGCACTTTCATCAGGTACGGCTTACGCCAAAAGTATAAAAGCGACAACCTCCAAAATTCACTTCGTTGAGAGTCCGTATTCATGCTATCTATGTCCAAAAAAATGGAGTGGTTTAGGTAAATATTACGCCTTTAAACGCCAGAAAGCCACTTATTCTGAAAAGGGCGATAACTCGCAAATCATGTGTGCAATCGTACCTGGATCGAGCCTTCTATTCAACAATCTTGATTCATTTAGAAACCCCAAATTTGAAATCGATCGGTTCAGTATTTTCGGAGAAATAGGCATCTGAACTGGGTTCACATGCAATGTCAACTCAGGCTCGGTTTACATGAAAACTATAAGAGCGACCATTTTCTAGTAGTGACTCTGTTCAGAGTCCGTATTCAAGCTATCTACTGCCAAAAAATTGAGTGATTTAAATAAATATTACGCCTGTACACGAAAGACAACCAACTTGTCTCAAAAGGGCGATAACTCCAAAATCACTTAAGCAATCATCACACGCTTGAATCGTCTAATGTAACATTTTGATATATTTGGATACCCCAAATTTGAAGCCATTCGGTTGAGTATTTTCGAAGAAACGGGCCCGGACACAATTCACACACACACGCACACACACACACACACACACACACACACACACACACACACACACACACACACACACACACACAGACGGCACTCACTGAGGAGGAGAAGTGCGTTCGGCGCAGTATACATGCCAGCATCGATGACGTACGTTTTCTTACGTCATTGTCAGAGTTACACTTGCATAATCGTCTCTGCGGGAGATCGGCAGTGACGTGCGTTTGTACCACAGATGCTTGCCCATGAACGTGGAAAATTTAGCCCGTCCTATGATGTTGTTTCCATTACTATGGAAACAACATAAAAAGAGTGCTTCTGGAATAGAAGATCCACAGAGATCCTCGTGTCTTAAAACATGTTGTGTTGGTTTAGGGAGGTTGTTGTTGTTGTTGTTGTTGTTGTTGGGGGGGGGGGTACGGAAGCAACAAAAATGGTAGAAAAACTTAACTTACAGACAAGGACAGTGAAGGTTGATGTTTCTGTGCATGACTTTCTTCTGAGCCAGTGCTGTCTATAAGCGTGATTTTTTCCCCTAACTTTTCCTTGTTTCCGTATGTCTTTTCCACTTCGCAGTCACTACCACTTCCTTTTCTTTTCTTTTTTTAAAATGTTTTTTATGCCTTGTCTTGTCGGAATATGCAATTTTCCTTCGAAGGGAAGACTACAGTATTTTATATTCAATTTAATTCAATTCAGATCAATTCAATTACGAGATTGTAAGGATTACGTGATTCATGCACTGTTAGAGATCAGCGTGCGAGTGCGTGTGACCACCAAGCACTGTGTTGCCTAGCAACTTACCTGTGTCACGAAACACGCGCCATTTTGTCTTGACTCGAGTTTCGGCTGTGACCGGTTCGACTACGATTTGTCACACTTTGTTCTAGAAGCTACACAAAGCTCACGCAGTCTGTGACATCAGAGGAAATTTCGTAGTCACAATGTGTCGTTCATGGAAAGCATAGCCAATTATTGTTTCGGGCCTACAAGCGTGTATCTATTACCTTTCCGAGGGAGGGAGTATTTCTGGATCTTGGGCACGTGTTTTTTGTATGTTTGTTTGTTTGTTTTTCACAGAGTGAAATTTATTTAGGTTCGGTTCAGCATTGTCGATTAGCAGTGGACAAAAGTAAACTGTGGTGTTTCAGAGACGTCTTCTAGATTATGATGGTCAGGTATGGCGACTGATCGCAGTTTGATAGAGTCAGCCTTCAACAAAGATAGAAAAGGTAAGAGAGAGAGAGAGAGTATCCGTCAGTCAACCCGATGATTGCGTGCATTAATTAATTGCGACCTTTTGTTTTTGTTGTTATTTGTTTGTTTTGTGAGGGGTTTTTTTGTTGCTATTATTAGGGTTTGTTTGTTTGTTTGTTTGTTTGTTTGTTTGTTTGTTTGTTTGTTTTGGTTTGTTTTTGGTTTGGTTTGGTTTGGTTTGGTTTGGTTTGGTTTGGGTTTTTTGTTTTGTTTTTATGCAAAACTGAAAAAAACTGGAACTGGCATAAACAGACATTATGGAACCGATTTTCATTGAGGTATTACTCGTAAATGCTTTTGTAAATGGATATTTACATTGTAATATATAACAATTAAGAATTGTAGTCTGCATCTATAACTTATCTATATGTCGCTCTTGGGCAGTATTTATTGTCCGTGCAGGTGAAACAAGCGGCTTATGGCGTTGCCTTCACCGGTTGTACAACTTTATGCTGGCACTTCCGGTGCTTGGCCTTCTGGGAGCTGTCGTCTTTCTATCTGGAAATTTCGGAGATGAGGTCATGCAAACGTCGCAGGTAGACAGACAGTCGAAATAAATCTGACTTCCAGAAACTTGACAGCCATAACAACGGGGTTTTCTTCATTGTAATGAATATCTGTTCCGATAATGCTATGGCTATTGGCGGGATGCAAGGCCACTCGTATTAGCCTATGTTGTCTATGCCTTGTCTATGTTAGACCTCGTGCATTTTAGAGGGAAATGGTATTTCATGATAATGGACGGCTCCACTCGGCAAGCCCCGAGGCCAAACCCCTGTCTTGTCTTGGCAAAACACAGTACGTCCCTGACGTCATTTTATTTTTTTTTAAAAGGGGGGGGGGGGGATTTCAAAGTGAAACAGATTGACGGAATCGTCCTTTTTTCCTCAAATGACGTCAATGGACATACTGTTTTTTTCCTCTTTTCAGTCATATCACACTACATTACTACATGTGCTCCCCTATTTGTAGCGTCTGGCAAGCAGGTTTGCCAGACCATGCCATGTTTTGTGCTCATTATGCCGTGAGCTGGCCCCTTTTGATATACAGGGCTGGAGTTGTCTGTTCAAAGTACATTCGAGACCTTTAACCCTCCAAAGCCTATACAAATATTAGCAACGTACACATAAGAATGTCCCAGAATACACTGGAAAATAATGCACACTGTGCAGCAAAGTGTTTGTGGTGTTATCGGTTCTACATGTCTGATGTCTTCTGACTGAGGGGTAAAGGAACAGATGTAAGCTTTGTTGCAAAACAAACACTAACATCGTGTCTTCCGTCTACTGCAGTTTGATACCGTCCGTGCTCTCCTCTGTCCAGAAAGTCAGCGACCTCAAAGGAGCCACGAATATCCTGAACGTCACGAAACACCTTTCCGAAGAGGCTGCCCTCAATGGCGTGTTCTGGGCCTACCAATCAGAGGAAGCACGTGAGGAGTTACACAACCACGTGACAGTCACAGACCAGTTTCTGGCAGGCTTCGTCAGCTGGTCCCCTACCCCTTGCGCCGAGTATCTTGGACCCACGGGCGAAAGTTCTGCCTCTCCAGGACCGCTTCGAAGGTTCATAACCGCAAGAGCTGGCATCGAGTACAACGACGCGCCCCCATTGATAGAAAGGGAGTATTTTTACGACTTCGTCGAATACATCGCGGTTTGTTCGTTGGTAGATATTTACGGTGATGTGTTCAGAGTTGATTTGAGATCTGAAATCGTTTTCTATCACTTACTTGCTGCTAGCGTTTTCGTTCAGGATACTGTCGTCAGAACTGCCCTACAGTGCCGACTCAGCCCAGGAAATGTCTCTGTGGGTTCCTTGCAGCTTAGGAAAGCGAGTGCTTATGCCAGAGTCGCCAGCTTCGTCCAGACGAAAGGCAGATCGTGGAACTCTTTCCCACACCTTGATTCCCTTCACAATGTGGATTCGAATGGTGACGTTTGTTCCAACTACTCACTGAACAGCTTGCGTGACGGTTTGCATGACCTCACGGCACACACAGAGAAAGCCCTAGAGGTTTGTACGAGTGACGCGGCAAAGTTTAAGCAACGAAGCATCATGGACCTGTGTTCCAGAAGCCTGCTGGTCCTCGGTACAGTGGTCGCCCTTTCTGCAGCTATTTACATTTTCAGGAGCGATTCTCAGCTCGGACGAAAACTGTCACAAGGGGGAGGGGCAATGGGTTTGTAACCTTACTGGAACAGTCTCCGAAGCCAGGCTTTCGATTAAGGGAAGTAATTTCTGGATCTCTCCTCCTGTCTATGGTGTCTTTCTGGTGCTATAAATCTGCATATAGGTCAAAGACTGTTACTCGTCACTCCTGGTGTGAGCCTTGAAAATAGGGACACGAAGGTAGCTTCTGCCCAAGACTTGCCTAAAATCTTCGTGTTTCTATTTTTCTTACTTTGCTTTTATCAAATTTTAAAACACCCTTTCAGATATAGCATTTCTTGCAGACTCAGCGGGCATTAATCAGGCTCCACGCCGCCCCGCCCACGACTCTCTTCTTTATCATTATACCTCCCTACCCCGCCTTTCTTCTAGAGAAAAACAAAAACAAAAAAACTCAACTATCTACACTGTGTTTCCAGATCGCTGACGTGCGTGACAAACTGCAGCAGCCCGCCCATTATCGCTCATGACAAGGTTCTCGCCGCTGTCCTGGCTGTCAAACTTCCGGGCCTGGGTCACGTGATGCAAGGGGACGACGCCAGCGCCGCCCTGGCGGTGATGACGTCAATTCTGACCTTCGTGGAGGAGCGCGCGCACAAGCATCAGGCTTTTGTCTTACAGCAGCAGGGCGCCGCCTGTGTTTTAGCAGCAGGTAGGAAGAAAATGTCGTAAATAATATTGTTAAAAAGGTGGGTTGTGCCGGAAATTATGCCTGGAAGAATAGCGGTGGGGTGAACTTATGAATGAGGTACAAAACAAGACATCATATTGTAAGGCTTTACAGGGCTTGTAAAGTGCTCTTGGCTGAGGTGAATCAGACACTTGACAAACTATTAAACAGTGACATTTTGCTTGATGAAAGCGATAAAAGCAGCTGCTGATATTTCAGAACAATACACATGAGAAATCCACAGACTCTGAATAAGAGACGTTGACCAGTTTACTGGTGCAGCAATAGACCGTATGAGACTTGTAAAGTGCCCCTGAAGGCTGGTGTGAATCGTACACATGCGGTTATGTTAATAATAATAATAATAATAATAATGAGTATTGTATAGGCACTTTACCCAATTTCGTGAATCGGCTCAAAGCGCCGCGAACTGAACTCAACACGCACGCGCACATGAATTACACGCATTCTCACTGCATGGTGTACTGTACAAGCTATTAGAAAAGAGGGGCGGGGCGGATTTTGCTCATTTCTGCGTAATTGATAAACACTGAATCGCTAATATTTCATAAAAATGATCAATCCGTATATATAGACTCTAAAAACGGGATTTTGACAAATTTATCGGAGTAAGGAGAGAGAGCGTAGGAGTGAATAGACGGTGGGGTTAACTGGAGAAGAACGTTCATTCACAACATTAGACAGGAACTTTCAACGTTCGTTGACAGATGTGATTGGTACACAACATGCGATTTGTTACTTTACAAGCTACTCAAAAAATACAGAGCTGAGGGGCAGAAAGGGGGGGGGGGGCGTGGGGGGAGGGACGTTTGCTGAATTATGGGTAAGAGATAAATAACATTTGCTGATATTTATTTCAGAGCCTTACCCTTGAGAAAACGCAGACACCCTCAAAAAAAAATTTTAAAAAAGCCGTTGACATGAATTTCTTGGAGAAGCGAGTGAGTGTGGGAGTGATAGAGTGAACAGATAAGAGGCCGGTTAATTTGTTCCTTCTGTTTTGGCCAGTCTCCTGTGATAGCAGCTTCAGCTGGTGGCCCGTGTACCGCATCGCCGACCTCGCGCTTGACCTGATGACGTCATTCTTGGATATCGAAATTTGCATGACCCCTGACCCTGACCGCAGGTTGCAGCCTCGTTTTGGTCTTCACACGGGTCAGATCTGAAATCTTTTTCGATTAAAATTTGCTTTGTTGTTGTTGTTGTTGTTGTTTTTTGTGACTTGTAAAAAGCTGGTTCGTAAGAGCTGTATGACCCATTGATTGTAGGTCTACGTATATTTTGTGTCCTATGGAGTTCACTGATTTGTAAGTGCTTTTCCGCAGTTATTTTTGAAATTTCATGTCATTTTCAGAGAATAAGCTTAACATAACATAAGTCCTTCAGTCGCTAAGTTTACCAGGGATAAAGTGACTGTCGCGATTGCAAAATGTTGTTGTTGTTGTTGTTGTTGTTGTTGTTGTTGTTGTTGTTGTTGTTTGGTTGGTTGGTTTCGGGGGGGGGGGGGGGGGGTTCTTTTCCGTTTGGAACCAGCAAAAGTTTGAAGTTTGTTTTTCATTCATTCATTCTTCTTTCTGTCTTTTTTTTTTTTTTTTCTTTGTACAGGAACATGTACTGGTTTTGTGTTGGCAACATCACCAGTGTGCTATCGCATATTTCGTGGGCTGACACAAACCGCAATGACGCTTCAAAGTCTTGCTGAACGTAAGCGCTCTCTCTCTCTCTCTCTCTCTCTCTCTCTCTCTCTCTCTCGGTGTGTTTTAGCAGTGTGTAGCAACGGCAAGTTTGTAAATTGACGTTCTTCTCTGTCAAAATTTTAACCGTTGGAAAATAAAGTTTCATCATCATCATTATCATCTCTCTCTCTCTCTCTCTCTCTCTCTCTCTCTCTCTCTCTCTCTCTCTCTCTCTCTCTCTCTCTGCTCAGTGTGGTACCCCTGTGCTGTATTGGGTGTCACGCGTTGTAGCTATGCTCTGTATGTGTATTACTGTAGGCATTGCGTGTAGCATGTGCTATGTATGTAATGCTATGCATGCTGTGTGTGTGTGTGTGTGTGTGTGTGTGTGTGTGTGTGTGTGTGTGAGTGTATGTGTGTGTGTGTGTGTGTGTGTGTGTGTGTGTGTGTGTGTGTGTGTGTGTGTGTGTGTGTGTGTGTGTGTGTGTGTGTGTGGCAAGGACAGACAGTAAGAGAGACCTGTGCGTCTGTGTTTTCATCCTTGGAAAATAAAGTTTCAGTCAGTCAGTCTTTCTCTCTCTACGATATTACATTATCTCGCGACTTAATCGGCTACCATCCACTATATAGGTCAGACGGTGCCGTTATTTAGTGTGCATGCTGTCATTTTGATGTTTGTAAATCTCTTTCCATCCGTCATATACATCAGTGACAGAATACTTCACGTAGGCGACTAGTATGATCTCAGAGCTATATATAAAACACCTACCGAAAGCCATATCATATTAAGCTTATGTCTTGATTACTTTCTGAGACCAGGATTACACACCACTCACGAAAAGTATAAAATCAAAAATCTGTAACGTTGAGCCCGGATCAAACCACTAACGACAGACTCTTTTCAGTTTGGGCATTAGCTGTGTCTGATATGATTAAATGCGTAGGTCTATAATTATACTTGGTTCTAGGACTAGAAACGCTCTTTGAGTCGTAGTCAGCTTGCGAAATACTGTATCTTGGATTGGATTGGAATTCTTCTTCGTCCCACTACCCTAGTAAGGGAAATGCGGGCTGCTTTCCCCCGGGGGGGGGGGGGGGGAGGGGGGGAACACGTCGCCATGAACTGGCGCGGCGCCACCCATCCCCCCCCCCCCCCCCCTGCATGCGTGTTTGTGTTTCCAACCCACCGGCCATTTCGGCCCACTCTTTTTCGAATGATGGAATTGGGATATTTGTCGTGCACACTTGATGGTACGTGCATGCGTGTGTACACGCGCCGAAACAGGCACCGAAAGCGAGTCTGCACATGATTTTGACTTCATGATTGTGACTTCATGATTTTGACTTCATGATTAGTACAACTCTCAATTCTTACCGAGCCCTACCCCGACCACCCTCTGCCCGCTATAATTATGACATGACTTGTTAAAAAGAATAAGCCACTGCACACCACTAGGAGCTACTCCAAGAGTATATATTACGCGAGGCGTGGGCCTTAGCGCTAGGCCGAATACCGCTACTGACTGCGTAATGGTGGCTTGAAGTGGCTCCCAGTGATCCGAAGATTTCAAGTAAAACTGCGATTTTTCCGTGGGCTTTTAAGAGTTAAAGCGATACAATGTTGATTACACTTTGTGCAAGCGGTCGAACATTCAAATTCTACGACTGTTGTCGACGACAAGCTCCCTCAGAGTATTAGCGGCGTCAGTGAGTACATCTGTTGGCGGCTCAGCGCCAGCATTAGAGACGCTGTCACTGTCCAGGCGTCTAAGTGGTGTGATGATAGATACCACAATAACAGCTCAGAACGATCTGTGAGCCTACAAACCATACATACTGTCCCTTTCATATAAAATGGTTATCAACAGAGTCCTGTACCACGCTAGACATGGGAATCATAAGTAGACTTCTCAGACAAAAAGTCATTGAAAATAATTCTGTAAATCCAGACATACGGGGTGGTCGGTGGTCTAGCGGTTAAGAGACTACGTCACCAGTGCGAGAAGTCCCACTCGGGACACAGAATTTTTCCGTCTCGTACGTGATACCGTTCATTCGGGCCGATCGTCGGCGGTTCTCACCGGGTACTCCGGCTTCCTCCCCCTCTGCTTTGGAAATGTTCAGCCCAAAAATACATTGAAAATAAATGCAATTCTAGATTCGGAAACTTAAATTGCTGAGCTGGCCCTTCCCACCACGTGATTGCAATGTGTTCAGTGCAATGTCCAGTGAGCGAGAGAATGTGTGGTTCACGTGAGCCAGTTAAACAAATTGGGTAAAAGCGCATACATAATACTTAGTGGCTACATTGCTCTTTTTCTGGTTTTGTTGCTCAGTGTTGTATATTCTTCTTTGCCTTTTGCCAGTAGTTTTTGTTTGTTTGTTTGTTTGTTTGTTTGTTTGTTTGTTTGTTTGTTTGTTTGTTTGTTTGTAGCAACGGCAGATTGAAAATTCACCATTGTATGGCTAAATCTTTCCCGTTCTGCTTTGGAAATGTTCAGCCCACCAAATTTGAAAAATAAATGCAATTCTAAATTCCGAAATTTAAATAGCTGAGCTGACCCTTCGCACCACGTGATTGTAATGTGTTTATGTCCGGTGTGTGAGAGAATGTGTGTGATTCACGTGAGCGTGCGTGTTGGGTTCAGTTCGCGGCGCTTTGAGCCGATTCATGAAATTGGGTAAAGCGCCTATATAATACTCATTATTATTATTATTATTATTATTAAAAATAAAGTTCGTTCGTTCAGTTTTGATTATTATTATTATTATTACTGCTGTTATTTTTCAGCCAGCTGTATCCGTCTCAGCCACGAGGCGCTGACATTCCTCTTGGCACACGACCACTATACATGCGTGGAGGTTGAGGAGGAAACTGAAGAGGTACTCGTACGATTTTTAAGCAAAACAGAAGTATGCATCTGCACGCAGAATATCACGCCTTGTCTGATGGTGATGGTCTTGTTACTTGTAAAATTGTCAAGGGACAAACACGAGAACAGCAAAACAGCCAAGTATACATCACCAAATTGAGTACAAAACAAAAACCAAACCATTTTTGTATTTCTGTTTTCCCAGGGCTGTGAAAGTCGTCTGGCGTATTACCTGACGGGAAAGGTGGCTTTCTTTGATGACGACACGGTTCGCATACCCGCCACGCTGCCCGCCCCCGCACGAACCGACAGACAACACAGCAAGATCACTGCCGACCAGCCCTCCACACACGACTGTTAGCCTCACGGACGCCATCCCTCCTGAACGTCTGGACAATTAGTGAGACTTAGTAGGGCTTCGTACGGAGAACTTCGCTGAGCAGCGTAACCCACTTGCATACAAATTAGGCACGTTACGGGTACCATTAGCTAATCGCAGCGTGCAGCAGCTCGCGGCCTCTGCCGTGTGAGCCTAATTTACATGTAAATGGGTTACGCTGCTCAACGAAGTCCTCCTTACGAAATCCTACTAAATCTCACTATTATCATTACATACTGTGGTAGTAGTACCAGTAGTAGTAGTAGTAGTGGTAGTAGCAGTAGTAGTAACCGACCAGCCATCTACACATGACTGTTACCCTCACGGACGCTATCCGTCCTGCACATCTGGACATTTTCATTACATGCTGTAGTAGTAGTAGTAGTAGTAGCCGACCAGCCCTCCACACACGACTGTTAGCCTCATGGACGCCATCCCTCCTGCACGTCTGGACATTATCATTACGTGCTGTAGTAGTGGTGGTGGTGGTAGTAGTAATCGTAGTGGTGGTAATAGCAATAGTAGTAGTAGTAGCATTACCAATGTAGTAGGATGAGGAGGACGAGTAGCTGTAGCAGAGGAAGCAGTCCGTTTTGTTTCTGACTTCAACAAGGTAGCCTGCAAACTTGTCAGTGCATGATTTTCCAGGCTCTTATTACTGTCTTCGTGCGCAGTCGAGTCTGATATAACCCACCAAAGGAAACTGAAATAGGAGTGTCATGCAGGACATTGCAACACGTTTATTGTTAACAGGACCATGCATTGCAAGGACATTGCAACGTGTGATTATTTTCTGGACATACTGGCACGTGTGGGCGGACACAAATACACAGGGCCTCAAAATGCCTATATATTCCCTATTAGCCTCAGGCATCATAGTCACCCCTAAAAATGCGTCAATCTAGAAACATTTGCTACCATGAACAGACCATTCAAAGGCACGCACCTGACAGGGTTTTAAAAAAATTAAATGTCTCCTTTCCGCTCAGGCCTCACTGGAGTAATGCACGTCTACTTTCTCTTTAGGCCAGAAAGGCAGTTCACACAAATACGCTTGCCTCACTTGTGTCCCACCTCTGTGCAAAACGTCCCAGCTTCATTGGCAGCTTGCCTCTTTTTGTGACCGCCTGCCATGCACCTTGACCAAGATTACACAAAAAAACACGAAAATCACACTTTTTCATGACAACAAAAATCGCTACAGACTAGCACACTTGCCAAACAGTGTACCTCAAACAAAGACCAAACATGACCCCACGGTGATTTTGTGTCCTTACGCCTGTCTACAGGATCTCCTACTGGCACATACAAGCTTACAAAAACCACCGGTAACAACCGTTGTTCCTGATGTTTGCGATGTAGCCTTATTTTAAGCGAAATTGGTTGTTAGCATTTATCACCAATGATGCATCCGCCAGCTCGGTCAGGTGTCATTAGAATAATGTGGGATGAAAGCAGTTATGACGTATATCCTGTGCCCGCCACTCGTAAGCATCTAGATCCTGCTTCCTCCGACTGCCTCGTTTATTAGTCCCTATCTGGCAGCCACAGTTTGACCGGGGCAGTTTGATTTTGGCGGCTCGGGCGCGTGATTCCTTTTCCCCGCTTGACTACTGCCCAAGACTGCATGAGCAGCTCACGTGATGGTTTGGGTGTTGAACGCCCTTTTCCACCACGTAGGATTGATATCAAAGACGGGGCAAAAAGGCCAGCACAAATATTTTGGCCCAAGCCGGGATTCGAACTCACGATCCAAATGCAGAATACTCATAGAGAACAGCTTACATACACACACGCACACACACACACACATAGGCAACATGTAGGCAATGTACCAAACTGCAAGTTATGTGGGGGAAAAAACAGCCCATATACTTATTATCGGTTTTAAATAGATGGGTTTTAAGTCAGCGTTTGAAACTGCCACTGGAGAGAGTGTGTGTGTGTGTGTGTGTGTGTGTGTGTGTGTGTGTGTGTGTGTGTGTGTGTGTGTGTGTGTATGTGTGTGTGTGTGTGTGTTCGAACTTTTTCTTCACGAGAGACAGACAGACAGACAGACAGACAAACAGGCTTAGGGAGCTGATTCCACAGGGCTCCAGCCTGGAAAGAAAAGTATCTCTGACGACTTGGTAGAGCGTTGGACTTTAAATGCTCGGGTCGTGAGTTCGAATCCCGGCTGGGGCCAAATATTGTGCTGGCCTTTTTCTCGTTGCCTCGTCTTTGATATCACCTTTACGTGGTGGAAAAGGATGTTAAACACCCAAACACCCACCCACCCTCTCAGGCCACTATTGGCCCTGGCCTGAAATCGAGCGGGAAATGAAATCATGCGGCCAGGGCTCGTTTGGTGTCTGATTGATCGCTATCGTTTTCCTGGACTGAGGTTTACAGAAGTATTTCACGTTTGCCTGCAAACTTAATGCAGAATCGATAGCAGACACCCACAGTTTCTCTCAGGATTGTAAATGACAAGGTTAGAGTGATTTAGGCTCCGAATGTTTGGAATCTCCAAAAAGATGTTCTGCGTCATCTTCAGAACAAAATCGACGGCTAAAATCAAAACGGTTATCTGAAGTTTTGCTTGGGGGTAAATGTATTTCTGAAGAGAACAAAATTGCGATGGTTCTTTAAGGGGTTTTTGCTGTTGCGTGATTTCAGATAGTTTCGAATGGTTCCAAATCTGTATGCGTTTCGAACGAGGAAACAATATTGGTTATCATAGAACTTCATGTTGCTAATAGTTCAATAAATATCTTTCTTTTTACTGGACTGGCATGTAAAAGTTTGTGTTTCGCAAACAGTGTTTGTACAGTGGAAGCACTGCAAGCACAGCTGTGTGTGTGTGTGTGTGTGTGTGTGTGTGTGTGTGTGTGTGTGGGTGGGTGGGTGGGTGGGTGGGTGTGGGTGGGTGGGTGGGTGGGTGGGTGAGTGGGTGGGTGTTGATTTCTTGGTTGTTGTTGGTGTTCTGTTTGGTTGGTTTTTCTTGTTGTTTATGTTTGTTTCTTTTGTTTTGTTGTTTGTTTTGCTTTGGTGTGTTTGTTTGTTCACTTGTTTTTGCTATTGTTTTTGTTGTTGTAGTTGTGTGGGTTGTTTGTTGTTTGGGGGGGGGGGGGTATTTGTCTGGTTGTTTTGAGTTTTGTTTTTGTTTTTGTTTGGTTTTTGTTGTTGTTTTTTTTGTTGTTGTTGTTGTTGTTTTTTGTTTTTTGTTTTTCTTTTTTGTTTGTTTGTTTGTTTGTTTTTTTTTGGGGGGGGGTGTTGTTGTTTTTTTGGGGGAGGGTGGTTGTTTCTTTTTGTTTTTTTTTTTGGTTTTGTTTTGTTTTTGCGGGGGGTGTTGTTTTGGGGTGCGGGGCGGCGAGGGAGTTGTTCATTTGTTTTTCGTTTTGTTGTTGCTGGTTTGGTTTGGTTTGGTTTGGTTTGGTTTGGTGTTTGGTGTTTCGTGTTTGTTTGGTTGACTGGTTGGTTTGTTCTTTTTTGTTTTTGTTGTTTTTTGTTTTCTGGGTTTTCTAAGCTGCTGTTGTCGTTGGTGGCGGCGGTGATCGTGGTGGTTTTGTTGTTGTTAGTGTTTTTTGTTGTTGTTATTGGGAGGGGGGGTGTTTGGGTTTTGTTAGCTTTTTTGGTTTGGGGGAAAGGGGGTGGGGTGTGCAGGGGATACTGTCGGTGTTTGTTTAGTGATGGGTTTTTGGTTTTTGTTTTGTTTTTTGTTTTTTTGGGGGGGGGGGTTGGGGGTTTTTTTGTTGGTGGTGGTGGTTTTTTGTTGTTGGTTTTTGTTTTGTTTTGTTTTTTTGTTCCCTTTTCTTTTTCTTTTTCCTTTTCTGTTCTTTTCTTTTCTATGGCACAGTCACAGGACTGTTAATGCCAAGGGTCCTTGACACCGGCTATCTTTAACGCACTGCCCACCTGCGCAAATCACCGCGCGGCCCTAAACGGACAGAAGAGCAGACTTGTATTTAATCAGTTTAGAATCTTTGTGTTCGCCACCCACGTAGACTTCTCCTTCGTCAAACAGACATTAAATCTTCAACAAAATGAAGTTCGGTTTCCCTGTTCTAATAAAGATGCCCCAAAATACGCTATTTTCTGGCAATTCAATCGCTTATTTCCGTCATATGATCCACTCCGCTTCATGCCCGACAAGACTGGAACGTTAGGTATGGTTTTCCTGTGGGTGTCTGGTTTCCTTTTATGCAGGTGTCTTCTTCTTCTTCTTCTTCCTTTTTTTTTTTTTTTTTTTAGCTTCTTGCAAGCAATAGAGACGGATCAGTAGCAATAATGGTTGTCTGGCAAGATTGCGTGCGGTTGTGTGGGAGGGACGCGCACGTGTGTGTGTGTGTGTGTGTGTGTGTGTGTGTGTGTGTGTGTGTGTGTGTGTGTGTGTGTGTGTGTGTGTGTGTGTGTGTGTGTGTGTGTGTGTGTGTGTGTGTGTTTGTCTGTGTGCGTGTGTGTGCACAGGTGGCCAATTCGATTTTATCTAGTCGTTGCGTGCAGAATTTCTCTCTCTCTCTCTCTGCATAGGTGCGTGCGAATAATTCATGCGTGATGTTGTGTGTGTGTGTGTGTGTGTGTGTATGTGTGTGTGTGCTGTTCTTACTTTTTCTTTTTTTTTTCTTTTTTTCTTTTCTTCTTTCTTAATTTTTCAGTAGTATTAGCTCATGTAGTGTAGCAACGGCAAGTTTTAAAATTGGTATGAATATGCCTGTAAGTTCTACCGTTGTAAAATAAAGGTTCTTGTTCTCTCTCTCTCTCTCTCTCTCTCTCTCTCTCTCTCTCTCTCTCTCTCTCTCTCTCAGTGCACGGGTGGACAATTCGATCTTGTCTGGCCATTGCGTGCAAGATTTCTCTCTCTCTCTCTCTCTCTCTCTCTCTCTCTCTCTCTCTTCCCAGACACACTCTTCTTTGAAGTATGACCGTCAGATGCGTTTGAAGTTCGTCTTAACCATCAACTAATCTCTCCTATGTCCGTATGGATATGGCCTGCGTGACCTGTTTATCTCATGCCGCAGTCTCCATAACCCAGCAGCAGTACCATCAATAACCTAGAGTTCTTTTAACCGGAAGCGGCTTCATCGGTTAATTGATGAGCCGGTAATATCCCAGGACAGATCTCTCTCTCTCTCTCTCTCTCTCTCTCTCTCTCTCTCTCATTAGCCTGGCAGGACAGTTATAAGATTGGAGGCAGTTGCGTAGGAGCTATTTCCTGTCACAATCGCTTCATCATCATGGTCGTCGTCGTCGTCATTATCACCATCATCTTCTGTGTGTCGGATTTTGCGCTGTATAAGAATTATTATTATTATTGCCAAAGGAACAGCTAAGTCAATACACTAAAAACAAGTTTGTTTGTTTGTTGTTGTTGTTGTTGTCACTTTTCATAAATATGCATACAAAGTTGTCCAATCAGACATGGTAGCGAACAGATTTTCATAGGAGAAAACCCCCGATGAATACGATAAAATGATCAAATGAACTCGCCAGTCTTGTGGTATGCAGTCCCTTTTACACCCTGCTCTCCATATCGGCTAACCGACTCAGCCGTGCACGGTACCATACAAGACGACCTGTTGTCCCTTGCGAAGGCATCCTCGTTAATCACGTGATCATGTGGCAACAATTCCCCCAACACAATACCAACCGCAACGACGCTAGCGTTAAAGATATTTCGGAACACTTCGCGCTTGACTGCGTCTGCGATTCGCTTATTCGGAAAATATGCTCAGCGCAATGAACCGTGCACCCTGCTTCCTTCCCTCATTTTCCGCCTCGGTCGCCTCCCCCTCGTGTAATTTATTCCCTTGCACGGATGCAAAGAGATGTCGAGCAATTGACACATGAATCATCTTCTTCTGTTGTCCTCTGCTGTCTCCTGCTCTGTTTGCAGACTCGGTTTCACCGGCGTTTCCCGTCTTCGGCATTGGGCGCTGCAGAGTCAGTATATGCTTGAGAGGAGTGTCTTGGCGTCTGACGTGACCTCATGAGATTATTTTCTTGTGCTGCTCGAAGGGGGGGGGGGCGTCTTGGCTTCAGTCAGATCACTCCTTTGTACTGCTCGAGAGACGTGTCTTGGCGTCATGGCTTCAGTCAGATCACTGCCTTGTACTGCTCGAGAGACGTGTCTTGGCGTCATGGCTTCAGTCAGATCGCTGCCTTGCACTGCTCGAGAGACGTGTCTTGGTGTCATGGCTTCAGTCAGATCACTGCCTTGTACTGCTCGAGAGACGTGTCTTGGCGTCATGGCTTCAGTCAGATCACTGCCTTGTACTGCTCGAGAGACGTGTCTTGGCGTCATGGCTTCAGACAGATCACTGCCTTGTACTGCTCGAGAGACGTGTCTTGGCGTCATGGCTTCAGTCAGATCGCTGCCTTGTACTGCTCGAGAGACGTGTCTTGGCGTCATGGCTTCAGACAGATCGCTGCCTTGTACTGCTCGAGAGACGTGTCTTGGCGTCATGGCTTCAGTCAGATCGCTGCCTTGTACTGCTCGAGAGACGTGTCTTGGCGTCATGGCTTCAGAGAGATCACTGCCTTGTACTGCTCGAGAGACGTGTCTTGGCGTCATGGCTTCAGTCAGATCGCTGCCTTGTACTGCTCGAGAGACGTGTCTTGGCGTCATGGCTTCAGTCAGATCACTGCCTTGTACTGCTCGAGAGACGTGTCTTGGCGTCATGGCTTCAATCAGATCACTGCCTTGTACTGCTCGAGAGACGTGTCTTGGCGTCATGGCTTCAATCAGATCGCTGCCTTGTACTGCTCGAGAGACGTGTCTTGGCGTCATGGCTTCAATCAGATCAATGCCTTGTACTGCTCGAGAGACGTGTCTTGGCGTCATGGCTTCAGTCAGATCACTGCCTTGTACTGCTCGAGAGACGTGTCTTGCCGTCATGGCTTCAGAGAGATCACTGCCTTGCACTGCTCGAGCGAAGCGTCTTTGGCGTCTTTGCTTCAGTCATATCAGTTCGTTGTACTGCTCGGGCGTCTTGACTTTGATCAGATCACTCCACTGTACTGCTCGAGAGGGGCGTCTTGGTTTCAGTCAGATCACTCCTTTATACTGCTCGAGAGAAGCGTCTTGACGTCCTGGCTTCAATCACATCACTCCATTTTACTGCTCAAGAGAAGCTTCTTGGCGTGTTGGCAGAATCAGAACACTCCTTTGTACTGCTCGAGAGGGGTGTCTCGGCTTCCGTCAGATCACTGCTTTGTACTGATAGGGAGGAGCGTCTTAGCTTCAGTCAGATCACTCCTTTGTTCTGCTCGAGGGTGGGTGGGTGGGTGAGGGGGTTGACGTCCTTTTCCACCACATACGGATGATATCCAGGACGGGGCAACGATGAAAAGGCCAGCACAAATATTTGGCCCCAGCCGGGATACGAACTTACGACCCGAGCATTAGAAGTCCAACGCTCTACCATTCAGCCATCCCGGCTCCCCTGTTCTGCTCGAGAGAACAGCAATATGACTGATACAGAGGGGGGGGGGGGGAGTCCACAAGATGTGGCTAGGGTTTACGCAGAGCCAGTTTGCGGAGCGTGAGAGTAGTAACCGTCTCCAATCTGGAATCTTACGAATACCCGTTTATCATTACAACACGGTGACTCGGTGGTCCTGCGAATGGGAGAATACGTTCATCGCAATGAAACGAGGTAGAGTTTGGTCACTCCATCACTCTTGGCTGAAGCCTGTCGTTTATACAAAAGCGAAGGCGTGACGTCCGGTGCTTACTCCTAATAAATCAAATCCTGTCTGATGAAATTATTTTGAGAACTTCTGGAAAACTGTGTGTTCTCTGGCTTTTTGACAAAAAAAAAAGTAAAGATTTCTCCTAGGGCGATAAATCTTTTTTTATGGGTTCTTTTGGGGGCACGGTCGTGAATATTGCTTACTCTGCCGAACATTTTCATTTTTGTGAAACTCTCAAAATGAAAGCTGTTTTCTGGGATTTTAAGAAAGTAGAGCTGAACCGGCCCCCGTAGTGTAGTGGTTAGTACTTCGGACCGTGGACCGGGAGACCCGGGTTCGAATCCCACCCGAGGCAAGCGGGAATTTTCCTACCTAGGCCGGCTCCTACCCAGAGCGGGTGTGCTATGGGCCCAATGGGGAGGCTGTTGCCACACAGCCGAGATTCACCCACTTCACGGGTGCGACTTTGGGGGTGCTTCCCTTGGTATGACACGTCTTATGATGTGGATGATTACATGGCCGGCACCGCAGGTGCCGTAGTTCCCGGGCCTGGTTGATGCCGGGATATTTATGACAGAAAGCGTGGAATGTGGCCTTGTCCCGCAGTCCCAAACCACACGGACCTCCATAGCATCATCTTACCATCATCCTCATCTCCATCATCATGCATAATATATAAAAAATGCCTCAGCTTCCGAGCCCTCGTGGATTCCACCCATTACCGGGGGAACACCACTGGAACTGGCAAAGAGTTGGGGCAGCAAAAAAAAAAAAAAAAAAAAAGCTGTATTTCGGTCAGGTTTTAACATAGGTTGTCCTAAGCAAAGAACACTTTTGTGCACTGCTCTTATAAAAAGATAATACTAAGAAATATTATTATTTTTCCATAGTTACTACAGTTTGCCTGGAAGAAGAACTAGCATACATGATTGTGCGATCAAGTTATGACCACAACAGAAGGCTGTAAAAAGTAAATTGAAAATCGACAGTATGCTATGGGCGTTTCTGCTGCACTTGCGTTTCTAATTATAAGTAATAAATATGATATTTATGGAACTGTATACGTGAAACTGCTGACTTTAGTAGGGGCAAAAAAAAAAAAAAAAAAAAAAGACGACAGTTCAACAACACATTGAACATCTCGTCCAGTTGTTGCGGGCAACACTTCGAGCGTGACAGTGAAACCATACTAAACACAGCCACTGATTTTGACGTAACATATAATACCTTATATAATAATTATAATGATAATAATAATAATAATAATAATAATTGTGTATTGTGTAGGCGCTTATCACAATTTCTTGAACTCGCTCGAAGCACCGTGAGCCGAACCCAACACGCACGCTCACGTGAATCACACGTATCGTCTCACACACTGGACATCAACACATTACAATCACTTGGCGCGAAGGGTCAGCTCAGCAGTTTACGTTTTTTTTGTAAACTGATGGGATCAAAATCAAAAAAAAAAAAAGTTGCCCTTGCTCTAGCAAAATTTTTGAAAGCAAGTAGGACGGTATAGTGTGTGTGTGTGTGTGTGTGTGTGTGTGTGTGTGTGTGTGTGTGTGTGTGTGTGTGTGTGTGTGTGTGTGTGTGTGTGTGTGTGAGCTGTTTCAGGGGTTTCATAGATGGTTGCGCTTCCCTGTGTATACATTATGTGTACGCTGTACATATATCTTCTGTCGTATCGTTCTGTATATAATTATGTGATCTTGGGTTGGTTTTTTTGTTTGTGTTTTTTTTTGGGTTTTTTTTTTTTTTTGTATCCTCCATACCGCAAAAGGGGAAATGGGAAAATAAAATCTTGAAACTTAGAATTTAGAATTGCACTTATTTTCAAATTTTGTGGGCTGAACATTTCCAAAGCAGAGGTGGGGAAGGGAGGGGGGAGGAGAGCCTGAGTACACGGAGAGAACCCCCGACGATCGGCACGAATACGCCGAGTGGGACTCGAACCTGACCTCTCGCATTCGTGACAAACTCTCTTAAACCACGAGACCACCGACCGCCCGAATAATGCGTCTGCGCCGCTCCAGTATCTAATCACTGAGGCTTTGGAGAGATGTGCCCGTCTATGACCTCGTACATCAAAGCAACTTACCAGAAACTGTCAAAAAACTAGGAAATACCAAAACGTCCACGGAGAGGAAAAAAATAAACCAAAGGTCACCTGAAAAGGAAATGTAAAAGTCAGCGAGAAATTAACGACGCCAATGGACGCACAAAAAAACAAAAAAAAACAAAAAAAAAAAAAAACCACACACGACAAACGTAAATCTAGAACCAAAAAAAAAAAAAAAAGAACTGCAATCTTCAGGAAAATGTCCTGGTATGATTTTTTTGTTTCTGAAAAGGATCAATTTCGGTCAAGAGACACAGGGAGCAATGACATTTTCGGGCATATTCTTCGAGAAGCAATTATCATGCATCATTAGACAAACATGACATGCCTTTTCTTTTTTTTTTTTTCAAGCTCATTGTCAAGCTCAAGATGGAATCGGTCAAGACATTATTACATTTTTTCGGCTTGAGTCAGCAGGGGCTAAAAAGTAGACGCATTTTAGCATTTGATGTCTCGGTCTAATCTTTGGGTGCACTTTAACGTGAGGTGCAATCTGCCGATGTAATTGTAAAAGTGTGCACTTGTTATCATCAAAACTCACAACTGCTTGAATTTTAAACAGTATTAATAGCAACATGGCAGTGAGTGTACGGAAATTGTGAGATGAAAAGATTTTTAATGGCCTCATTTTGGTGTGTGTGTGTGTGTGTGTGTGTGTGTGTGTGTGTGTGTGTGTGTGTGTGTGTGTGTGTGTGTGTTCTCGTTCACGAACTGAACGTGAACTGAATGTCAGCTGAAGGGAAAAACTTGAAGACCAGAAAGTCACGCCCTGTTCAAAGATATTCCTTGAAGTGCAAAATGCACGGATCCGATTTGTAGAACAGTGGAATTAAGTCTTGAAAGGTTAACGAACTGAAGAAGAAGACACTAAATGCATCGGGAAAGGCATGTGCAAAAGGCATCTACGAAATCTGGGGGAAAAAAGAGTCTAAGCGCGTATGAAATCCATAGCACTTAGCCTCTTTTTTCGAAATGACGGCATCCATCAAAAGTATCGCCGTTCTAAAGGGGACTTAACTTCCACCGACTTACTGCCAAGACTTGTTCCCCTTTTTCATGGAATTAGCCAACATGCTGCTTGAGGAACATGGATCCACTTTTTTTTTCTTTTTTTTTTCGCCCGCGCTGCTTTGAATGACGCTCAGTGGCCTCAAATAGGCTTTACTTTCAATCAGATTGAACCGAGAAGTGTTCTCTCAAGCTCTGAATTTAAATCGAATAGACTACAGGGGAACTTCAAATTCCGTCTGAAAGGTTTTTCGCTAATGCCACCAAGCGTGAAGTTGCGGTAAGTAGACGCGAGCCGAACGGGATTTGGCAAAGGATGGAATATATTTAATTATCACCCCATGCCTGAAGGCTATTTAAAGGGGGAAGAGTAAAAGAAATTGACAAATGAAACTTTAGAGAACTTTTTTTTTTTTAAGGAGAAGTAAGTTGAAACAGAAAAGAGGACTATTAACAAAATAATAATGACTCGATGAAACTTTCTTAAAAGAAGGTCATGAATGCACTGTAGAAACTACGCTGAACAGTATGTTGCGGAAGATAGTGTGAAGTGTGGCATATGTGAATGTTGTACACACGCGCAGGGCCGTTTTTGTAGGCAAACGATAATGGAGAAGCACTTTATGTTTTCGCTCAGACCAGACCAAATTCGAAGCAATGTCAGAACGTAAGGTATCAGAATTAGAATATTGGAGTAAGGCCATGCATGTACTGATTCAGTCGTGAGAACCAATATTGTAACTCTCTCTCTCTCTCTCTCTCTCTCTCTCTCTCTCTCTCTCTCACACACACACACACACACACACACACACACACACACACACGAGACCCTCGCCCCTGAATGAACTGACTGGCGTCCCTCCAGCCATTATGATATTGGTAAACGGGTTACTGACAATCCACGGTCCAGGGCCCCCCGACCGGCCGAAAATTAATCCCCAGGTCAGACAAGGGAGTAAACTCCCATCATCTGCCGCGTTAGAGGGGGGGGGGGGAGATTACTTTATCACCTGCCGGACAGAGACGGGAGAGGGAGAGACCATCAGTCACTTGTCTAAACTCTCGGACGATTCCCTCCGTCGCTTCACTGACACACGACTTTAAGTCTCAATACGTATGGGTGGCTTAGAACATCATGTGGAAACACTTTTCCTCGAATGTCAGTGCTTAATTCTGTGCATCAGACTCAGTCATTTGGGCCACAAAACTGACAGCAGCTGAAACCATTGTGTTGACTCTAGTCGGCGTATATTCTGTACATGACTTCTGACATCAGAAGAGACCATCACCAACAAAGAACTCTGGCAGCGAACGAAACAGCAACCAGTAGAAGAGGAAATCCTGCAAAGACGCTGGAGATGGATAGGCCACACCCTCCGAAAACCCGTTTTCAGCACCACACGGCAAGCTCTCACCTGGAACCCACAGGGGAAGAGAAAACGAGGCCGGCCAAGAAACACCTGGCGACGCGATCTGGAGGCGGATGCCAAGAGCATGGGACACAGCTGGGGACAGCTGGAGAGACTGGCCCAGGACCGAGGGGCCTGGAGAACCCTTGTCGACGGCCTATGCCCCAGAAGGGGCAAAAGGCGAGAGTGAGTGAGTGAGTGACTTCTGACAGCGTTACGTACAAGGGCGTAATGAGTAAATAACTTTCCAAATGGATCACTCACTGCAGACTCCGGCCGTTTGTGGTCAGTGGTCAAATAATGGCACCTCGTTCCATGCCACTGAAAAATACAGATTTGTCTCCGATTCCACGGATACACACTGATGTTCAGCCATGAGTCTCTCTCTCTCTCTCTCTCTCTCTCTCTCTCTCTCTCTCTCGTTGCTCCGTCTTTGATTTCACCCACACGTGGTGGAAAAGGACGTTAAACTCTCAAACCCCCGCCTCTCTCTCTCTCTCTCTCTCTCTCTGGATTAAACAAACACTGCTGCTGTGTATTTAGCATGGTTCTCTCCCCAGAAACCCTCTAAAAAGCTCAGCTGATCACTTGTAATTTCTGTGGCTAGTGACGGCCCGCCTTTGATCGCAAACCGAACATCGTAAGTGCAGAAAGGTACAGCTGTATCTTCACTCCATAGGTTCAGTAGCCTGATCTGCCGCTTTCTTGAAAAAAGGCCTTTGAGCCTATAAATCTGACAGACGTTTAGGTTCCTTTTTTCTTTTTTTTTCTTTTCTTTTTTTTGAGAGGACGGTAGTCCTGATCGACCCGTCAGATGCAGTGAAGTGTCACTAATATACAACGCTTTGGTAGACCACTGATGGGGTTCTCTACCCAAGCGTGACTGTAGAATGAAGACTGAAGACTGTACGCTTGCCTGATAGCTTTCTGAAACCTCTTAGTGCAAGGCTTTTATCGAAAATGGTCATTTGTCTCTCCAAGTTTAAAAAGAGAGCGAAACACACAACGGTTTTTTTTTGTGTGTGCGTGTGTGTGTGTTTTTTTTTTTTTTTTTTTTACTTTTTTTTAACTACTTTGTTATGCCTTTCGGGAAATTCGGGCTGCTTCGCAGTGGAGCGCCACCCAATACCTATCCCTTTTTTTTTTTTTTTTTTTTTTTTTACAATTTTTCTGGGGGAGGAAAGCCGGATAACTCGGAGAGAAACCCCCGATGAGCATCCCGGCAGCCAGGAAAAACCGGTATCACATATCACAAGCTCGACCTGGGCTCGAACCCACGCTTCATCGCCGTGACAATATTGGTGACGGCCCTTCAGTAGCGCAGCGGCTAAATCCGACGCACTACCTATTAGACCACCTCTCACCCCTACGTTTCCCACCAGAATATAAACAACCATCGCCGCCGTTGTTCACGGTCATCTTCGTCATCGACAATGGCAGGGTGGGGAGGGTGGGTGTTTAGGAGTTTAACGTTCTTTTCCACCGAGTATGGGCGATATCAAAGACGGGGCAACGAGAAAAAGGCCAGCACAAATATTTGGCCCCAGCCGGGACTCGAACTCACGACCCGAGCATTGAAAGTCCAACGCTCTTAGTCTACCATTCGGCTACCCCGGCTCCCTTCATCGACAAAGGCATTGTCATCATCATCATCACAAGATTACCGGTCGTCAGCATCATCCCCACGTTACTTTTGGAACTCTCTGTCTGCAGATCTGAGGAATGCGCCCACACAATCTGAAAACGTCCCTTTTCTGCAAAGCCTTCCAGTGATTCCCTCAGCCGCGTGCTGGTCTCTGTTGCTTGAGCGGCGTGAGGCCACAAATAACTAACACCAGTAATTTTCTGTTTAACTAGTCAGTTTCACCAGTTTGTTTCGTTCATCCTTGTATAATGTGCATGAGCGTGAGTGGGTGAAGGCGCATTGAGTTTTATTTAAAGAAATGCACCCTACAAATACCATTTATTATTATTATTATCGTCGACATCATCGGCAATCGTCATTAACCACATTCACAAAAGGTGGGGTGCGGGGGTGGGGGGGGGGGGGGGGTCGTGGAACAGAATGGACGGGCGTTTTTTTCCGGTGCTATGCCGCTCCAACTCACTGCACCCTCAACCAGCGGCTTCCCACGTCATAGCATCGGGTTTTTTTTTTTGTTGTTGTTGTTGTTTTTTTGGGTTGTTGTTTTTTTTTTCAAATTCAAAACGCCATAGAGCATATTTGAGAGTATAATGTATACGGCCGATTTGAACACAATACATTTTATTGTAAGAGTTTTCTGCCCGGAAGAAAATGTACAAGAAGAAATATAATTACTGCTTTGGGGAAAAAAGAGCCAATGAAGAATGGATGCACGACCAAAAAAGAAAAATGTAAAAGGAGAATAGAAAAAAAATCCAACTCGAGTCTCATGCATCCATGCATGCAACTGAGGCTCAAAAACAAAAACAAAACAAAAAACAAAAAAAAACGCCATAGCAGCGGAAAAAACGCTTTAGATTTTCAGTTGTCGGTTAGAACGATTTGTCTGTATAGTGTGAATGTGTATGAGTGACGTGTGTTAGCGCAATGAGTCACTGTATCTGAGAAGTGCGCTATATAAATGAAATTTATTATTATTATTATTAACGATTGAAAGGGGCTGTTCATCAACCCGAAACCGACTTGTACTAATACGTTACTTACAATCTAAAGACGTGTACATGCTCATGTGTTAAAATAACGCCTTTAGATGAGAGCAAGCGTCCTCGAAACATTTGAAGCGCCATAGCAACGGGAAAAGGTCATCCATTTTGATTACCTCCCTTGACTCAGGATTCCCACAGATTTTCAATCCTCACCCCCCCCCCTCCCCACCTCACCCTTCCCCCACCCCCCACCCACCAAACCCACCCAACTCCTTCCCCCACATTTCCTCGCCTTCTCCCCATCCTCATCCCCCAACCACTCTTCTTAATTTTCTTACGCTTAAAAAAATTTTTTTTTAAAGAAAATCAAAAGGTGATTATATTCGCAGGACGGCTTTTGAAAATCTCCTTTTTACGACTCAGCTTACAGCATTGAACACAATTTGTAAAAGAGTGCAGACTGTCAAAACTTTTTTTTTTTTGTTTTGTTTTTTTGTTTTTTTTTGTTGGTTTTTTTTTTTTTTTTTTTTTTGCTTGTGGCTGCAAGGTTAAATTGCTGAAACCTTGGCAGCATTGCATTTCACAATGTATTAATACAGCTCAAATTGACTGTTACAATTGTGCCCAGTCTCAACTAGACGCGTTCCTGTCGTTGTGAACTGAATGCGCGGCAGATCCTTCCTTCTCCGCCGTAGTGTAGTGGTTAGCACTTCGGACCGTGAACCTGGCGACCCTTGTTTGAATCCCAGCCGAGGCAAGCGGGATTTTCAGTTGTCAGAACGATTGAAAGGGACTGATCACCAACCAGAAACCGACTTGTATAATACCTAAAATCTAAAAACATGTATGTGTTTTAAAATAACGGCTTTAAATGGGTTAAAATGGGAGCAATCGTTGTCGAAAATTTTGAAGCGGCATAGCAACGGGAATACAGGCTACAGGAAACTAATGCAAATTTCAAGAAAAAGCTGTATATTCCTATTAAACATAACGTCGCGTATGACACCCTAGAAATGCTTTAAAATTCACACACACAAAAATCACAAAATTCCCTCAGCCAAAGATTCATGTGTAGAGGAAATTTCAACAAATTCCAATAATCCGGGTTTTTTTTTGTTGAAGTTGTTGTTTTGGGGTTTTTTTGTTTTTTGTGGGTTTTTTTTTTTTTTTTTGCAATGTTAGTAGCGACCACATACCCGCTCATTCCGCTGTCCTCTGCTAGCTCTTGTGCCAGCCGCGCATTTTTGGCGTACGAACTATTTGGCGTAGTTCTTACTACATGACCCGGAAGCTATTAGTGTCCTGGGCCCGTATGTAGTAGTCGAGGTTAGGGCTTTTAACCCTGGGTTAGAGTCTAACCTAGCTCTAGGGTTAAATTCTCTGTTGTTGTTGTTGTTGTTGTTGTTGTTGTTGTTGTTGATGTTTAATCAAGAAGCGGGCCCATTCAAGCAAGGTGCCTAAGCTGTTATATAAGGATTTTTTCTTCCTTTCTTCGATTCCTTTTTTAATTTAATTTTGCTTTTGGGTTTCTTTTGTCCTAGTCTGGGTTTTATCCGAGGGTTAAATTAACCTCGACTTTTACGTTCGGGCCCAGTACATGTACCCCCCTTGGAGATATCATAGTGGTGGCGTAAGTACGTCTGCACGGACAGCACGCGGTCAAGCATACCTCCGTGCACAATGTTCACACCTCGCCGCATGAAAAATGCGTCTTCCTGATACTGACAGGCTGTGAAAGATATCATGATGTATTTCCCCGGTCACTTAATTCTAACTCAGTTGCTGCGGCCGAACAGGGGAGATTACGCGCTTTCAAGATTCATTTGCGGTAGTCGCCCGCCTTGTGAAAACATCGCCAGAATTCAATCAGTGTTTTGATCCGTGACACAGCCTTGTCGTGATGGACCTACAGTCTTTGGGAGCGAGGACGGGTTTTTTTATGGAATTAGTAAAGATTCTATTTCGTTGGGGAAGATTGTGTAGCTTCGATTCCTAGGAACGGTTCGTTGCTTGTATCTCTGAAGGGGAAAATGATGTCTGTCTTCGGCTGCTGGTGCAAGTAGGTTAGTGTGTCTGAACTTGGTGTGCTTGTGTGAACTTTTGTGCCTGTTCGCTTCTTTTGTAGGTTGCTGTACTGTCTGTGTAATGAATTTGTCAATTTTAACTCATTCAGCACTGGCAGTTTTCTCCCTTGACATTCCGTGGAAACTGGGCATTTTGAAGTGTTATGAACAAATTGCGGGTGGGTGGGTGGGTGGGTGGGTGTTTAGGAATTGAACGTTCTTTTCCACCACGTAAGGGTGATATCAAAGACGGGGCAACGAGACAAAGGCCAGCACAAATATTTGGCCCCCAGCCGGGATTCGAACTCACGACCCGTGCATTGAGAGTCCAACGCTCTACCATTCGGCTATCCCGGTTCCCCTGAACAAATTGCAGTTGAACACCTCCTGCAAAACTGTCCAACGTACCAGAACCAACGAGCGACAACCTGGCCTATAGACACACCGTTGCGGGAGAAGATCTTCGGCTCGGCTGAGTGTCTCCGACGGACAGCAACCTTCATCAGGACTACTGGCGTGCCTGTCTGAGTGATCGAAGAAGAAGAAGAAGAAGAAGAATCAAAACTAATCTGTTCACTGTGTGTCTGGTCAGACCCCGCACAACTTCCAAACACGAAGGACCGCATGTGCGGTCAAATTGATCACGTGGATTGTGGGAGCAGGGACTGCATGTGAGGTCCGTTGTGCTGGACCGTATACTGGACACGCGGTCATTTGTGTTGAAAGAGTTAAGGACTACTTGTAAAGAATGGTCATTGTCAGTACTGGTTATTGTGGGAAACTCTGCCGCAAGATGAGGAAAGGTATGCACATCAGCCTGAGTAACGTTTGGGCACGCATCCTCGTGCACAGTGAACACTGACACAAACACAGATACAGGCAGACAGACAAATTCTTTATCTGACAATGGTAGAAGTTTTGACATATTAGTCCTTTATTAATTAAAGCTTGCCGTCGCTACAGCTACAGACCAAACAAAGAGTTATGTAAACACGCCATTAAACATTAGACCAGCGGCATAACACACACACACACACACACACACACACACACACACACATAATGGCAGATATAAACAAAATGAATCACAGCGACTACCTGACCGGATTCTCAGTCTAAGCCCGTGAGCAGCTTACATAAATTACCTGCACATCCTCCTGCAGTCACACGGATCTGTTGCGCATGCACAATGTACATTAATGCCTACTTCCCCCAAGTGTTCCCTCCCCTTCCCGTGGGCCCAATCGATAAGGTTTGTTTCGCAGTCCGCTCTTACACCTGAGCCAATCACCACTACGATTAGGTCATTCAGGATATCAACCGCTGGGGGGGGGGGGGGGGGCACGTTAGAGGAAAACATTGGGGGAGGGGGGGGGGGGTAAGGGGATGGGGGAGGGGGGGGGGGGCTTGTCCAGGGTCAAATCAGTGCGTTACTGATAAGGGTGTGTACGAAAACTTATAAATTGTAGTTTGACAGCAACGGCTGTTTTGCACAATGATATGCGGTTAAACTGCCGTTTGTTAACTCGGTAAGATTCGTCAAACGTCAAACAACACACGCACACACACACACACACACACACACACACACACACACACACACACACACACACACACACACACACTTCGAGGGTTTTGCCCGGGAAATTCCATCTCTGACGTTTTCATATAAATATTTTGAGATCCCTGATATCTCAATAAACACGTGACCCACCGCCGACCCCTTGTGCCAGGGTCTCGCACTGCCACGCGATCACGTGTTCGCAGGAAGTAATTACATCAAGCTGACAGCAGTGGCAACCCTTTGACGGGGGAGTTTGCACCTCGAGTATACATCGTTACATTCAGGGTCAGGGCAATTCTTTTCCCTGCTCCAATAACCCATCTAATATAGCGACGCGCTTGTCAGAGGCGTCAGAAACACTTCAGTTCCTTTTTTTTTAAGCTGAGCGTTACACTTTCAAAATAACCCAGTTTTCGTTTCTGTTTAAAAAAAAAGGGACGCAAGAAAGAAAATGTCGGCGTGTAATCAATCAGGCACAACAGCGTTCCCGAAACCATTTCTATCGTTATCTTGAATAAAGAAATAATGCGCCACGGACTTGATGTACACTTAGGCTTTTTATCAGAAAATTGTAGGATGTTTTCAGAGAGTTTATGTCTTTCAAGGTTTGGGTTCACTTCAAGATATTTTCGTGTGCTTTTTTTTTTTTTTTTCCTCCGAGTCCATGAAGTAATTGTGGAGACGTCGGCCTATCTTTATCATCGCATGGTCAATGTTGTAACTCAACGCATCAAGCATTGCTCTCAATCTTGTCTTGATCTTGCGAAGGGGGTGGGGGTGTGGGGGGGTGAAGATATTGATCTTGAAGTATCAATCAGGCTGTCCATCTAGATCTTTCTGCCAGATAACCTTCTCCTATCTATTCAACTCCCTCGCGTTTCTTTACCTCGTTTTCTTTCTTTTATCTTCTTCTTCTTTCTTTCTGTAGAGGTGGTTGAGCGTCGGGGCTGTCAACGCTTGGGTCGTGAATTCAAATCCAGGCTGGGAGCCAAAAAAAAATGTGTGCTTTATTAGGGGGGAGGGGGGAGGGAGGGAGGGGGTGCTGCTGTTGGTGGTGGTGTTATTCAGTTTGTTTTGTGTTTTGGCGCTGTTAGTTACGGAGGTTTTCGGGGTTTTGTTTTGTTTTGTTTTGTTTTGTTTTGTTTTGTTTTGTTTTGTTTTGTTTTGTTTTGTTTTGTTTTGTTTTGTTTGGTTTGGTTTGCTGTTGTTGTTCGTTCGTTCTTTCGTTTGGTTGGTTGGTTGGTTGGTTGGTTGGTTGGTTGTTGGTGTTGGGTGGTTTGGTTTGTTAGTTTGTTTTTCGGGTTTTTTCGGGATGTTTTTTGTGGTTTGGTTTTGTCTTTTTGTTTTCTTTGGGGGGGGGGGGGGGTGCGTGGGTGGTGGTGGGGGGGGGGGGGGGGTGCGTGGGTGGTGGTGGGGGGGGGGGGGGGTTGGGGAGTCGATCCGGTTCTCATCAGTGCACTGTCATCGTGACTCGCAAGCAGCCAAAACCTCTCTGCCGCGCGAAACACCACAACCGAACTGGAACCGAAGCACCCCGTCAACAATTGATCACATCCGCAAAGTAGTTCCCGGGAAACGTGAGCCTAGTTGATTATCGTCGGTTTAGTTGTAAAGGGTGGGTGGGTGTTTGGGAGTTTAACGTCCTTTTCCATCACGTATGGATGGGTTTAGCTGTAAATCTTTAGCCTGTGCTCAACAGATTTCATAGCAGCTAAGACATCTGTATTGCCAAAGACATGGAACATGGGACGACCGGGAGACAAAATTAACGATGCTTTTGCGTCAATTTTCCAGACTGTGACTGAGACCCGATGGTGGTGGCGTCACAGGCGAAGCGAGCTGTGTGACTCACACCGACTCACCGCACGAATGTGTGACTCACACCGACTCACCGCACGAAACACGAGAGCAGTGGATTCGGCTTTTATACATTTTCCAAGTCAGCGGAGATGTGTGGCACAGTCTCGTCGAACGTTCACGATAGGGGCCAGGAAAGGTTCGTGGGTGTACGTAATCATAACACGTGAAACTTGTTCCGGAGATGAGATTTGTGGCAGACACATCCAATATCCCTGGTGGATACAAATCACAGGACATAATGTAACTTATCTGACCTCTCTCTCTCTCTCTCTCTCTCTCTCTCTCTCTCTCTCTCTCTCTCTCTCCTTTATTTCTCTGGAGATTGCGGTAAGTAGTACGCCTACGCACATCACAGACAGCTGAAATCGACAAGTCAGAAAATGGTCTGCTCCATTCTTTCCGGCTTTTTGTTTGTTTGTTGTTGTTGGGATTGTTTTGTTTTGTTTTGGTTTTTGTTGTTGTTGATGTTGTTGTTTTTGTTGTTGTGTTTGTTTGTTTGTTTGTTTGTTTGTTTGTTGCGGGGGGGGGGTTGAGGGGGGAGGGGGTGTTGTTGTTTGTGTTGTCCTTGTTGTGTTTTATTTGAGTTTTGTTGTTGTTGTTTGTTTCGTTCTTTTGTTGTATTGTTTTGGTTTGGTTTTTTTTTGTTGTTGTTTGTTTGTTTGTTATTTGTTGTTTTATTGGGAGGGTCTTTTTTATTATCATTGTCAAAGGCCCAATTTTTTAGATTCACAGATCGTTATGAGCTTGTTTGGTGATGTCAAGCCTCGTACCACTTAGACACCTGCACAGTGACAGCATCTCACAGGCTGGCACTAAGCCAACAAACGGCTTTACATGACGTGAATCAGCATCAAGTCACTGCTAATCTTGCAACACTCAACCACTGAGTAGGAAAATTTGAATTCTCGCCGTTTCGCAGAGCCAGCAGACAGCAATGTATCGCATTACGAGCTCTACTAATAATTAAGACAGACTATTTCAAGTGTGCAGGCGCACTAACAAGCGAAACTGTTCAAATCAGAAGCTGGCTTCTGTGAAAACTTGTAATCATGGAAATAGCGCGTTTATAATAATAGTGGAGATTTTTAACGCGCATAACCCAGGGGCTGGCTCTAGGCGCTTTACAATATAACGGGGGGGGGGTGGGGGGGGGGGGCAGCAACAACCCGCGAAAATAAAGACTGATAAAATAAAAAACCCCGCATTAAACATAATATTTTCAACATGGACACCAGTGACGTAGATTGAGTTGAAGCCAACAAACTTGCCAGATTTTTGCGTGCGGAAGGTCGTGTTGCTTTCATTTCTATGTTTCGAAATATATAAGGTGACCTTTAAATTAATAATAATGATAATAAATTGCTTTTATATAGCACAGTATCCCAGCAGACGCTGGCTCAGAGCGCTCTACAATTACACACACACAGAGAATAAAAAATTAGTTTGTTTTGAGATCTGTCCACTAATGAGAACAACTGGGACCGGTTTTCAGTTGATAAATTTGACTTTGAACTAGAGAGGCAAAAGCCTCCATGGCTCCCTTGTGAAATGGGTTAAGGTCATTCAAAAGAGTATGTTTGTAAAAATCTTATCACTATCTATCATCAAGCCAATTAAGGTGTCTCTGGTGTTCTTAGTTCCTGGCAATATTACATTTTTCCCCAAAACTGACTATATGGCCTTGACCTTGGGCCAAGGTCATTCAAATAAGATATCAATGTCTATCATTGCACCAAGTTGGATGCCGCTAGTATTTGTAGTTTCTCCAAAAACGGTAATATTGAAATTCACAACAGACAGCTTTCATGACTCAAGGTCAAGGTCATTTAAAGTGGTATGGGTATATAGTTCTTATCAATGTCTATTAGCATGGCAAGTTTGGCGCTTCTGCTGTTTGTTGTTTCTGAGAAAATGCCAATCTTATGGTTTCACAAAAATAGCTTGTACGGCCTTGACCTTGACACAAGGCTATTGAATACATGTATATCTGTTAAGTTCTTATCAATGTCTATCACCATATAAAGTTTAAATCTCTGGTTTTTGTAGATTCCAAGAAAATGCCAATGAAAAATTTTCAAACAGACAGCTTTAGTGTCCTTGACCTTGAGTCAAGGTCATTCAAAGTTATATATTTTAAAAGGTCTTATGGCTGTCTATAGGCATGCCAAGTTTGGTGCCTCTGCTTTTTGTAGATTCTGAGAAAATGCCCATGTTAAGGTTTACTGCGGAAATGCGGAAAATAGCTTGTACAGCCTTGACCTTGACACAAAGCCATTGAATACATATACATCTGTAAAGTTCTTATCAACGTCTATCATCATGCAAAGTTTAAAACGTCCGGTTTTTGTAGATTCCAAGAAAATATCAATGTAAATTTTTAAAACAAACAGCTTTATTGACCTTGACCTTGAGTCAGGGTCACTCAGAATGATATATTTTGAAAGGTCTTATGGCTGTCTATCAGCATGCCAAATTTGGTGCCTGTGCTGTTGGTAGATTCTGAGAAAATGCCAATGTTAAGGTTTTCTGCGGAAATGCGGAAAATAGCTTGTCTGACCTTGACCTTCACACAAGGCCATTGAATACATGTATATCTGTAAAGTTCTTATCAATGTCTATCATCATACAAAGTTGAAAACCTCTGGTATTTCTCTGGTATCCAAGAAAATGCCAATGTAAAATTTTCAAACAGACAGCTTTAGTGACCTTGACCTTGAGTCAAGGTCATTCAATGTTATATATTTTGAAAGGTCTTATGGCTGTCTATCGGCATGCCAAGTTTGGTGACTCTGCTCTTTATAGATTCTGAGAAAATGCCAATCTTAAGGTTTACTGCGGACACACCCACAGACACACACACACACACACACACAGACGACGGAGGGTTATAACATAGACTCCCATTGT
>JACVVK020000202.1:330000-332500 GCA_018292915.2 Batillaria attramentaria
AATCGTGGCTTTTTCAAAACTGGCTCGAATTCACCGCTCAGAAAATCAAGCTGCTCATTTCATCAGGGCCGGACGATGGTCCGTTACGTTCCCATCACCCTAATAGACTCCATCGCCTTTCTGCTAATCTCCTGAAAATTGCCTCCAACGACAAGAATTTCGTCGGGCTGACGTGCATTTATTTCGGCATTTTAATAGCCGATCAATACTATCCGATCACTCCCAGTTTTGAAGTTGCCAGCCGAGGCCTGAATTCGCCGTGTGCAATCCACGGGCAATGAGTGATGAACAAGAAGAATAAGTGGATGTGGTTTGTTAAAAAGTTGGCGAATATTAAAATCACGAATTTCAGAAAGTTGTAGTTGGCCTCTCTCTCTCTCTCTCTCTCTCTCTCTCTCTCTCTCTCTCTCTCTCTCTCTCTCTCTCTTGGGGAGCCGGGGTGGTAGAATGGTAGAGCGTTGGACTTCTAATGCTCGGGTCGTGAGTTCGATCCCGGCTGGGGCCAAATATTTGTTCTGGCTTTTTCATCGTTGCCCCGTCTTTGATATCACCCTATGTGGTGGAAAAGGACGTTAAACCCCCAAACACCCACCCCCACCCACCCTCTCTCTCTCTCTCTCTCTCTCTCTCTCTCTCTCTCTGCAGGCATTTTGTGAAACAAAAACAGTGGGCACTGAACCATTTGTGATTCCGCCTTTGGCGGTACACGAAGTGGGGAATATGATCAGCTCAATGCGAAGTAAAAAGTCATCAGGACCCGATAACATAAGCCCAAAGTTGCTCAAGCTTTCCCTACCTTACATTGTTGATTCCCTAACTTATATTTATAATCTTTGCATTCGCAGCCACACTTTCCCATCTGCGTTCAAACACGCTAAAGTCATACCATTGCCCAAATCAAAGGATGTAACTGATGTAAACAATTTTAGACCAATTTCCCTTCTCTCCGCTCTTTCAAAGCCACTAGAGAGGCATGTGCACAAACATCTCCTTAACTACTTGGAGAGCCGCAATCTTCTCTATTCACTCCAGTCAGGCTTTCGTCCGCAACATTCCTGCCCCACAGCTCTGTCACGATTAGTAGACACTTGGTTGTCTTCTGTGAACGAGTCAAACGTGACAGGTGTGGTATTTTTAGATTTCAAGAAAGCATTTGACCTAGTCAACCATAACATTCTGCTGGAAAAATTAAAAAGTTATTTGCCGAACTCAGCAACAACGTTATTTTTCAAATCCTACCTGTCTGACAGGAATCAGAAGGTTCTGTTAAATGGTTCTTTTTCTTCTCTTGGTTTGTGTGAAACACGGCGTGCCTCAGGGCTCTGTGCTCGGCCCACTTTTGTTTTGTTTATTTATCAATGACTTACCTCTCCATATTACTCACACCGAAGTCACATGTGACATGTTCGCTGATGATACTACCATCCACACTCCTGACACAGAACTTAGCAACATCAGTGCACGTCTGCAGCAGAGTCTTGACGAAGTGTCTGACTGGTGTGATAGTAATCACATGATTTTAAACCCAAATAAAACCGAGTCAATGGTCATAACCACACGCCAAAAACATCAGCTCGGCCCCCTGTCTCTCAGCTTGTCCCTCAGTGACCGCGACATTCAGCAGGTTACCCAACATCGCCTACTAGGGATTACGATAGACAACCAGCTCAAATGGCAAAGTCATATAGACAATGTCTGTAAGACTGTCTCTCGTAATCTCTACATGTTGTCCAAACTAAGATATATGGTCGATGTTGATGCCCGCAAAATGTTCTATTATGCGCATATAAAGTCTCACTTGGACTACGCATCTACCGTGTGGGATGGTTCAGGGGAAGTCCACATGAAGAGGTTGAATTCCTTGCATCGTAGGGCAGCGAAATTAATCCTTCCTGATCCCTCTTGTCAACGGACCAAAAACTCCAAAAATTAGAGATGCTACCACTAAAACAACAGTTTCAGTTTAACAAAGGTTTAACAATGTACAAGGCTTGGAAGCACAATCTTCCGCCATATCTTTGCTCCTTGTTTTCACAAAAAGAGTCCCTTTATTCCCGGTCCCACAACCAGTTTAAAATCCCTCGCCCCAGGATTGACAAGTACAAATCCAGTCTATCCTTTTCTGGTCCCGATCTTTGGAATTCTCTGCCTCTCCATGTGAGATCATCCCCTTCACTTTATACCTTTAAGAAACGGCTTTTTAACTTTTTTCGTTCAGTTCAATAGAGCTGGAAAGCCAGTTTATGCCCATTTATGTCCCTGGAGTCCACACGCACTAAGAAACCACTTTTCACTAATTATTATTACCGAAGTCATTTATTAACACCCAACATGTACATATTTACATAATCATGTTAGTTTTCATTCACTTTAATCATTTCTGTTTCTTGGTTATCTTTATCATCTGTTTTAGCTATTATGCTTATTTGTCGCCTTCCTGTATTTCAGTTTTAATGTCTAAAATGTATATAATCCTAGCTTACTTTTACTTTTGTAGTGT